>JABSTQ010010633.1:0-297445 GCA_013358835.2 Ixodes persulcatus | reverse complement strand
CACGCGCGAACATATCGCGTGATGGTGCGTTGCTTCCGTTACAAGAAGTATTTTCCGCGAATTTTAAAGTATGTTTTTAGAGAACCCGAGGTGTCCGGCTGTCGGGTCGTGTCGTGGTGAATTCGAATGAGTTCTTTCTGAAGATGACGTGGCACGACGAGCAGCCACGGTCGTCCTTGGGGATCTGTTTTCGTCTGTAAAGAACACCCTCACGAAGGGTGAACAGGCGGGCGCGGCGCTCTGGGGTAGGTGTTTGGAAACCTCAGGGTGCCGTGGAGGTGTCAAGATAGGTTTCAAGAAGGCATCGACAGCTGTGCCGACCGTATGTCGACGTTGTCGAGGACGGCTGCTGGGTCTGCTGTGCCGATGCGTGCTGGGAGTATGGGGTCGGTGGGAAGTGGACATCGGGACAAACCGTCAGCGTCGAGATGGCGTTTACCTGACTTGTAGACACCGTGAAAGTGTAGTGTTGAAGCTTTAATGACCACCGTGCAAGACGCCCGGCCCCTTGGATCTTTGAGGCTTGCTAGCCAGCAGAGGGCGTGGTGGTCAGTCACAATGCGGAATTGTGAACCATATAGGTAGGGGCGGAACTTTGTAATGGCCCATATAGCTGCTAAACCTTCTTTTTCAGTCGTTGAGAATTTCGTTCAGAGCTAGTCCAAGTTCTACTGGCATATGCTATTACTCGCTGCTCATTTCGAATGTTCTGGGCCAAAACTGCTCCCACACCGTGACCGCTGGCTTCTGTTCTTTTTCTGTATCTGCGCCTTCGACGAAATGTCCTAGGATGGGGGGGAGGTCAACGCTGTTTTAAGGACCGAACGAGTCCTGTGCTCCTTTGTCATTGAAAGCGCACGCCGTTCCTTAGTAAATTATTGAGAGGCTCCGCGATGTCAGAGAAACCACAAATAAATTTTCGAAATAAGTGCATAATCCTAGGAAGACCCGGACATCTTTGACTTTCAGCGGTACAAGAAATTAGCAACAGCTCGAAGTTGGTCGGGGTCTGGGCTGATGCCGGAAGCACTAACGAGGTGACCCAGTACTTTGATTTGTGGGGCAGCAAACGTACATTTCTTGAAATTAAGTTGTAGACCGGCGGCTCGGAAACACTGCAGGACCGTACGCAGCCGGTGTAGGTGCTCGTCGAAATTCGGGGCGAACACGACGACGTCGTCGAGGTAGCACAGACAAATGTTCCACGTAAGGCCGTACGCTCAAAGGTGGCTGGAGCGTTGCAAAGTCCAAATGGCATTACATTAAAGTGATACAGGCCAGTTGAAGTAGTGAATGCGTTTTGGGCTTGTCGTCACTGGCGACAGGAATTTGACAGTAATCACTTCGGAGGTCCATGGAAGAGAAATATGAAGACCCTTAAGCGTATCAGAGTGTCATCAATTCTGGGTATTAAATAAACATCCTTTTTGTGACTTTGTTTAGTTTGCGCGTAATCAATGCAGAAACGCCAAGGTCCGCCTTTCTTCTTAACAAGAACAACGGGAGAGGACCAGGCTAGAAGATGGTTCTATTACTTTCTTTTGGAGCATATCATCTATGTGTGTCTGAATTACTCGGCGTTCTGCTGGGGAAACTCTGTACGGTCGGCTTCGAACGGGTGACGAATCGCCAGTATCGATTCGGTGATCTATAAGCGAAGTTTGCGGCAACTTTCCGGGGTTAATGTCAAAAAGGGTTTCGTAGTCTGCAAGAAGACGGGCTAATCTATTTCGTTGGGGCAGTGGTAAGCGGGGGCAGATCATTTTTTTACACGTGCTTGCTGAAATCGGGTGGTGTAGGGAGGCGCATCGGAAGTGGTGGGGAGGAGACTGGCAAATCGGTGATGCACTGTTGATTTGGGGTTCGGAAGAACAGTTTGTTCCCATAGCTGAAGTTTTCCACTCGTGAGTGTAGCAAGCGAATAAGGAATGATTATGCCCTTGGTCACGAGCTGCGTAGAAATGGGTTCAATGAGACCAGAAGTTGCTGCGGTGGATAGGGTTGGTACGAGTGTGGCGACAGCGGCGGAGTACGGAGGCAGCAGTATGTCATTGTCGGCTGCCAGGGAGACGAGCGAACAATCAGCAGCAACCTCGGCAGTATCAGAAGAGTTGAGATGCAATTCACGGCTGGCACAGTCAATGAATGCTTCTGTTGAAGACAGAAAGTCCCATCCCAGGATGATGTCGGCGATGCAAGTGGAAAGCACTATGAACATAACAACGTAACGGTTGTTACCAATTCGGATTGGAAGGGTGCAGTATCCGAGGGGCGGAACCAAATCGCCATTGCCCATGCGGATTAAGTGTCCTTGCAACGGCGGAGTAAGTACAGCGTGCAGACGACGGCGGATGTGTTCAGAAATGCAAGTCTTCGCGGCTCCTGTATCGACTAAGGTGGTGAAGTTGTAATTCTAATTTCTAGTACAATCGATGTTGATCCTAATGAGGAGGATTTGCGGATAGTGGTGAGTGTGCAGCCTGACCTCCAATGTAGCTGCAGGCCGCTTCATCTAGTTTGACTGTTGGGAAGGTCCGGGAGCGTTGGTGGTGAACGGTGATACAGAACGGCGTCGTGGCGGGTACGGCGATGATGGGCGGCCACGTCGTGGCGGTGGGGAAGGTTCGGGGCTGTGAGAGGGACGGCGACTGACTGGAATTGTTCATGACCGGCGGGAGTGGACGTGTTGCAACGTGAAGAAAATTCGTCGATGGGCGGAGTGCGATGAATAGCATGGTCGTCAGTATAGTCTGTGGAGTAGTATACACGGTTGGTCGGCGAGGTGCGAGCCGTGTTGTTAAGTCGACGGCGACAATATTGGAGGATATGTCGCGGTGTGTGACAATAATAACACACAGGTCGCTGATCTGGTGTTCGCCGGATGTTTGTCCTTGGTTGTGGTTGTGTCCATGGAGGGGTTGGTGCGGCATATGTGGCAGGAATGGACTGATAAACGCAGATCGGAGTTGGGACGGGTGCTGCTGGTGCGTAAGGAGAGGCTGCTGGCCTGACGTGCCCTATAGAGCAGCGCGCAGTTCGCTTTGAATTGCGTCCTTTATGCCATTAACGTCAGTATTGTTTCGTGTTCGTCACTAGATGGTTGTAGCTGTGCGACGAAGATACGAAGCTTCTCGCGTATTATGGTGCGGATTGCGAAGCAAGGTTTGTGTCGAGAGTTGTTCCCTGGGCACTTCTGGGAGTCGCTCGAATGGTTTTTTGCAGATCAGTGCACTATCGAGC
Source organism: Ixodes persulcatus (assembly GCA_013358835.2). Lineage (NCBI taxonomy): Eukaryota > Metazoa > Arthropoda > Arachnida > Ixodida > Ixodidae > Ixodes > Ixodes persulcatus. Next base: position 294,205 of record JABSTQ010010633.1, on the reverse strand, counting down.
TCTTCGTACTGTCGCATTCCGCTATCAAGCGCTCTGTTGTAGCAGGTGCTTTCGGAGCCACGACGGAGAAGAGCTCTTGCGAATTGCCCTTGAAGAGGTGGCGAATTTTCTCGTCTTCGGCCATTTCAGCATCAACTCGGCGGCACAGACGAAGGACGTCCTCAATGTACGCTGTTGATGTTTCTGTGGGTCTTTGATAGGGGCGCAATAGTTGGTCGCGCGCTTGCTGCTTCCGGTGCTGGGGTTTGCCAAACACATCGGCGAATGCTGTTTTGAAGCCTTCCCAGGAACTGACGGTTTCTTCGTGATTGTCGAACCAGCGAAGTGCTGTGTTTTTGAGGAAAAAAACAACATTCGCGAGCTTAAAGCTGTCATCCCAGTGGTTGTAGTGGCTGACCCGTTCATAGGTTTTTAACCAATCGTCGACGTCGGCGTCCGGAGATCCATCGAAGATCTGGGGGTCGCGCTGTCGATGTTTGACCACGGGCGCTGAGGTGCTCGTGGGACGGTTAGCGTTGCCTGCTTCTTCTGGCATATTGACTTGCGCAAGTCGTCCGCTGCGTAGCTCCAGAATTGATAATTAAGGGTAGGGCGAGAGGCGGGAGAACGATAAGACCCCACCGACCTGTGAGGCAATGATGTGCCTTTAATGAGATGATCGGGGGATCGTAGGTGATGGTCAATGCCGCAGCGCAGCCAGGCGAAGTCAGTCCGAATCGAATCGCGCGGGTACCCAGCGGCCGACACTTGAGCGCGCCACTGGCGCCACGTCGTCGTCTTTCCTAACATATATATATATATATTATATATATATATATATATATATATATAATATATTATATATATATATACAGAAAAAGTTTTTACACTTTGCAGACTGTAAAAAAAAAAAAGGCGTGAAAGCTACGCTTTATAGCTTGCGTAGATGCGTTATACGGTCCGGGGGGTATAAAAGTGGGAGCTCATCGTCACAATTAGTCGTCTAATCAACAAAATCTTGTTAACTAACCTTTCAATCAGTGAAGATATATTATGGTTACAATTAAAAACTTGCTGAGAGTCATGGAAACCACGAAATCACTCGATTTACGAAAGACTTGGTGCGGTTGTCACTAGTGTCACAGGCTCAAACTTGGAGCTTAGAAGACGCACCAGCGCGGTTTTTCCGTCTCTTACATTTCTCGTTTTTTAACCGCCAGCCTTGCGCATCTTGCACCAATGGTAACTTCAGCTCATGCCGGCACTTCCCAAGAGCATCTACAAGTGTCTGATAGGATAGTTGTAGAGGACACTAAGCAAGTTTCTAGCTGGAACAATATTTTGTTTAGGGTTCACTACGGTTGATCGAACATCATTTCACCGAAAGACGTTTTAGAGAACGGGCTCGCTTTATCGATGCTCGGTTTAGAGAAAGCGGATCCTAAGTTTAGAGAAATGCCATTTATCGAAAAGGAGACCCCGTTTAACAAACGAGGTCTCCTATTTTCTGCAGCGGCTCATTACAAAAATGTTAACTCACTTGACCCACCCGTAAACGCCGCTTCTCGGCGGCCGCATTCGTTAAAAGGAGGCTCATATCCACTTTTCCTAACTGAGGCTTCTCTATGAGGCGATTCAATAAACTGGAGTCGGTAAAACGGCGTTCGCTAAACGAGTGTCTTTAACCGCATGCGTCCGATTTGTTTTTACTAATTCGAAAGTGTTGATGGAACAAATTTAGTTGAATGTTCAACTTATCTTGATGATTAATTCCTAAAACCTGCTCCCCTGACCTTATAACTCACCTGCACAGGGCGCAGAGATTTTTAAAACAAATCGGTAAAGCAAAAAAAGAAAATGAAAAACACCTTGCCTTTTTTAGTAAATTCCGCCGCGGTTAGCAGTTTTGTAATGAGCCGCCGCTGACTCTCCCCGCGAAGCGGCATAAACGGGGGTGGCCGGGTGGGTTAACACGCGCCTCAGGGACACACGCGCAAAGAAGGGGAGCCTTTTTTGAAGCAGCGTCCCATCGATATACGGCATTTCTCCAACTCAGGCTCTGTTTTCTCTAATCCGAGCTTCGTTGAAACGTGCCCGTTCTCTATAACGTGTTTCGATAAAATGGCGTTCAATCAGCCGTAGTAAACTCGCGAAGAAAACGGGTTATTTATATTTGAGGAGTGATACAGCAATGACGTAATTTGAAAAGTAATTGTTTTGTACGTTTGGTTCGACAGTGGGACGTTCGACAGCTCCAGTGGGATTTTCTGACTTCTCTCCGCGTCAGCTGAGAAAGTTAGCCAGTGAAGTACCACTGCTGGCCTGGAGTCTTTACAGTGCATCACGTCGTAGTGGTGCACGACCACATGCCAGTAAAACAATCGATCCGAAAAACGCAAAACGTTCATAGTTTAGACAGCGTAAGGTCCGTTCTGCCTTTGAGGTAAGGCGACAATGGGGTATGCTGTAGTGAGAAATTTCTCAAGTGCAGCACCACTGCTAACCAGGGGTCTTTAATACGCTTCACGCAGTATAGTGGATGCACGACCGCACGCCGGTGCGCACGCTGATCCATATTCAAACGGTGCGTTGTGGGGACTGAATCCAGGATCCTTGTGTTCGGCAGCGCAACCTATCGTTCCACGGGCTCCGAGATGCGGCGCGCTGATCATAGAGCAATTATACTGTACGACAAGGGTTGAACTGGCGCTAGCATCTACGGGATTTCTGGTTTCAAATTGACGAGATATCAAACCAGACTACTTTTGCGGTGCCGTGTGCAGCCCCATAAAAATAAAAATAAAAAAAACGCGCAAGCATTGTTTTTTTTTGTTTGCCGGATAATATACGAATTACTTTTGTTATTTTGTCGTTGCTGACTGGTAGTAACTTTATTAACATTGTAAAAGTAAAATTGTTTTGTTTTTTTGATAAGTGGGCGCTATTTACTTTCCGGTATTTCCGGGCCCCAGTTCTATGTTCCCAAAGGTGTCTAAAAGAAAAGCGCCGAATCTAAGCAAGATTAACAAGAGAAAAGGACGCAGAGCTTGTTCAAGGACCGCCAACATCGAGATGTCGCTCATGTAGATAATCTGGGGGATTTATGCGCCACTAAAACAACCCTCATTTACGAGCGCTTAAACACGAGTAAAACAGTAGAAGTTCGCGCCTATAAAAATATTTTCTTTATTATTGTATTGATTTTATTAGGCAATAAGAGTTTTATGGTTTTCTCCCTGTTTCAAAGTTTTCGAGCATGCAAATATGATGTTTTGAACGCTGAAACAAAATTGCTTTTGCACCTATACATGAGCAAAGAAAATAAATCGAATATTATTCGCACTGATTACTTGAATTTCACGTTATATTTATTGTCTATATGCACAGGTAAGTACTGATCCAGGATTAGTGCGTAGTTATTGACGTCTTTATTTACGAGATGCCCTTTATTACTTTTGGACGTAAATCCTCCAGCAGAAAAGTCCCAATGCCATGTTTGCACCAACAATGTAGGACAGTGTACTCAAGTGCATGAATGAATATTTTTAGCGCAATGCTTAAAGAAACGAATAAAAGAAAACAAATTGTAACCGACCAATTTTTAATTTCACAACAAAAAATGTTTCAAGCTATCTATTACAAAGGAATGCTTCGTAATATTTGCTCGAATAATTAAGCGCAGAAAGAAGATACACCAACATGTACCCTTGAAAATGCATTGTCGGAATTCCATTTAGATTGTTTGCCGTCTGCATCGATTTGAAATAGCACACTTGCGCCAGCTGAACCTCTAGCTTACATTCCAATAAATCTATGGCTCTGACACACTCGACCAACGACCCATGATATCATTTGATATTTCGAAAGCTGTTGCACAGCTGACCTTTCTAGATTTATTACCTTTGAGAATATAAAATTGGGAATATAAACGTTTTCCAACATCTTTGCGGCACTACACCACTCTTTTTTTCTTTTGACAGAGGTCTTAGAAGTACATATAAAGTATATAGTCCAAAACTTTCGCACCTTCTGACGCTATAATTACACCAAACTGTTGAATCTGTGAGCAGCAGTATATTAAAGTAACTTAACGCCACAGTCATATAATAAAAAAATGAATATGAATTCTTCGGATCTTGCACGCGTTTCCTTAAGATTATGTGGAACGGCAAAACAAGTTTTTTTACGACAAAACAAAAAACAAAACAATTTTTGTTTTGTTTTGTTAATACTTTAAATAAAGGTATTTGAATCTGTGTCATGTATACTAATTATAATATATTGGGCGACAGGTTTTCTTACTTATGAGTGAGCCTGTGGTCGCCGTCAAACTCAAGAGGGCCACCCTCTGATTATCTTCCTGAAAAAGAGAAGGTATTAGGCATCGTCTTAAAGGGACTAATGAACAAAAACGTTATTTTTTTGCATCCTTGGAGAGCTAACATACCACCAGACCAAGAACACGCCACGCGCTTTTTTAATAGCTCATATGTATGGCGTGGCTGTAGAAAACTTCAGAAATGAATTACAGAGCACTAAAAATTGAAACCTTTCCGTTTTTTTTATAACCAAATACGAGATTCTTTTATTATGGACGTCTCACACTCACACGTAAGTACAAGAGCAAAATGGAAATCGCCCACCTTCTGCCCCTTGTTTGATTCTATCCGGCTTTATTTTTTTAACGGCTGCAATTGTAAGCCTATGGTAGCTCAAACACGATTTAGAGATACGATGTCATTAAAGACACAAAGGTTACTGGAATATTTATGAAGGTACGCGATTGAATATAATGTGTTCTTTTAAAATATAGCGTAGCTGGAGACCACATTTATTACGTGTATTGCATCATGTCAGCATCGCTTTCCTTGGCGTAACCTTATCCCTAAAAAATCAAAGGACTAATAAAAATGATTTTGTTGTCACCGTAAAACATGAATCATCTGTAAACTGCGAAACGCAAAAAAAATAAAAAGAAACAAAATATCAGTAAAGCAATACTAAAGTGTATGGTATAAACTGTATTCTGACTTCAAACCGGTCACATAATAATAAACTCTTCCATACGACTCTACGAATCTACCGGATACAACCTTACCATGCCACCACTTTATCAACACCGTACCGGAAAACAAAACGACAATGCTGTAACTTAAATATTTTTTTTACCTCCTGCGGTCTCGAAGGTGACCGTATCGGTGCTGTGGTGGTATTTCAGGTGAGCGTTTTCTCTGAAATGTAAGTTGAAAACGAGTGTCAGCATTTTTTTTTTTGTTCTCGATACTTGCGTGACATATAATAGCAGGACCCATGACGAAGGTGCATATGTAAATACTACCGGCGAAAATTAGATCATGGGCTGTGAACAGCGCCCTCTATTTCCACGCGGCGTCATCACACTTGGACGGCTACTCCTGACACCGAGCGCCCTTCGACCCATTCACTATACACGAGGCCCAGCAAGACATGAACTATTAAAATTATATTTATATTTTTTATTTCATTCTCTGTATTTTACAACGACTGAGGCACTTTCCGCGAAACTGTTTTCTGTACCACACAAATGAATGTACTACATGTTTATAAATCTCCCGATCAAAAATATAGAGTGATTATAATGTGCGCTTGCGGATTCAACTGGCGCTAGTCTCTATGCATACTTCCGGATGCAATTTAAGCAGACACCAACCAGACTATTTCTGCGGTGCTCCTGTGCATTCCTCTTGGAAAATGCACGAGTATGTGGTCTGTTAGCTTTGAAAATAACTTCCATCTATTTGTTGTTTTAGGCTGTACCGTAAAGTACGTACCTTATTAACATCGTAAGAGTCGAATCGTTTTAGTAACAATAATTTATTTTTCAGTAAACCATATTAAACTTTGCCATATTTAAGGTCCGTACCATGTGTTCCACAGCAGGTGTGTAAAAACGAGCGACGATTCTACGCAAATGAACAATGGAAAGGAATGGAGAGTGTGATCACGGTTCGCCAGCCTTCCGGTGACGCTTATATATTGCTAATATGCCAGTCCTTTCACTGTATGAAAATGATCCCGTTGTGCATCTGTACGAGCGGTATAAACATTCAAAACATAAAGAATGAGGTGCGTGGGCTAGGAAAGGTGTCTCTTTGTATTATTTTCATTGAAGGGCAGCTTTTGTCGAGTCCTAGGTTTTCTGGCCCTTACTATTTTTGAAGATTTTGAGCGTGCAGGTGATATTTTGAGCACGGAACATCCATCGTCGCACACATGCACGAGCTAAAGCAATATTGATTCTTGTAAATCATACTATAATTACTTGACCCTTCACTGCAGTTTGATCGTCTACATGCACAGGGAGTTACTCATCCAGTGTTACTGCGTTGTTCTGGAATCTCTCTTGGTTGTCAAGAGGTCTTTTGTTCGTTCGACACGTAAACAACGTAAATTCCCCATGTGGAACAGCGCCGACGCCGTTGTCGCGAAAAAAATCTCTAACAGTGCAGAGAAATGCATGTATGAAGCTGTTTTAGTATTCTGTTATAATGCCATGAACTTGAACAAAAAGTTCTCATGTAAGTTAAAATATTTGTCCGTTATGGACAAATGTTTTCATTTACATGATTGAGAAATGTTCCAAGCTAATTATTACGTTATAGTCATGTGCACCAAAAAATGCACTATCTTTTTTCCATTTAAATGCATTACCGGAAGTCGATTTTCGACTGGTTACTGTCTGCTTTAATTTGCAACAGCACACTAGCGACAGATGAACCTCTAGCGTACATTATAACTGTATGTTTAGGAAGACAGCGATGGCCCATCAATATCATCGTTAGAAATCTGCTTCTTTAGAATCTTTGAAGTTGTGACATTGGTGTCAAAGACCTGGGTTGTATAGGTTGACTTTTCTGTTTGTTTTCCTAGCGGAAACATTAACGCGCATTGAAGCAAGAAGAGTAAGTTTTCCTATTAAACTATGAGTATTTTTTAGTAATATAATAATGTGTTAAGGCATAACTGTCTAACATATATGGGATGAATTGTTTGCCATAGTGAAGACGCAAAAAGCGCTTTTCCCAAAGCCTTTAGTCGCAGAAGTATAAAAAGATGATCCTATTAACGCTTGCTATTTTAAATCCGGAGCGAAGGTGCGTGCTTTTAAATCTCATATCCCAATACAAGTATTAAACAATACAATTAAACAAGTACTTATTATAGACGTAAACAGCGACTGAATATAATTCCCGAGTTCACGAAAAAAAATAAAACAAGAAGCTGATTGTTCACGAGCACTGCTAGATCCCGCGCTTGCATGACTCGCTGATGGACAGATTTTTAATACACAAAGCGAGTTTAACGAGTTTCTCTTCCTGAATTACGTTACTTGAGTATTACATTTGTTTAAACGTAGGCTGTCTGATCTAAATTATTAAAGAATTTAATAAATATGTTCCTTCAGCGCAGTCAAATCAGCAGTCGGGTATAAGTGCTGAAAAAAGTTTAGCCATACCTCTAATCGTTTTAACTAGAAATCGTTTTATAACATAGAACAGAACGTTGAAAAAAAGAAAAAGAAAGGAATCAAGGTTTGAATCCTGCGGCAGTGCCATCGCAGGCAAAGATGCAAAGATCGAGCAACCGGAAACTGTAACATAATTTTGGCGTTTTTAAAAGTAGCTCCTGAAACATTCGTTCAATCAAGTATGAAATCATGTTGCTATGACCTAGCAATAAACAATTACTGTTTGGCTTACTAAAAGCTCTGTATCCTCATATGTGCGTTATCAACTTCACATCAGGTCGAATATTAGAATAAAAATATCTCAGAACAGTTTTGGTTTAACGAAAAAATATATATATATATATATATCTATTTACCAGTAAGCACTCCTTTAACATACTATGTTTCATGCAGAAGTAATATGCATACCACTGTTCAGGGTCATCGCAAACACAGTATACTTATAAAACCACGATACAAATGACAAAAAAGAAACAATTCCCAATCGAAAAAAGGGACAACACAACCATGTCTTGTGTTGTCCTTTTTCGTTTTTTTTGTTTGTTTTCTTACCTCGAGTTTTTTTACGTAGGACCGTTCACATATTAGCTTGCGCTATTACCCATATTACCGCATAAAGTGCACTCAAAAGAAATAAAGGAATATGGCTACCAAAATTATAAGCAATTACCAGACATAAAAGTTGAAGATTTGCATCCAGGAATGTACACGTTATGAAAGAAGTAACTATATACCGTTGCTTGATACTCGATCAAATAGTAGTTCAATACATTACTCGTTAGTGGGATTACAAAAGAACGCTTTACTTTAACACAAAATTAACCCGTTACTTTCTCGTTATATTGGATGTATCGATTTTCTCAAGCAGTTGCCGCCTCAATGTCTTCAGTCGTTAAGGATGCCTATTCTTTAACGCATTTATGGGCATCTTTTTTTCATTTTCTTGGTGTTTTTCCTTTGCCGGGAAAGTCAGAGGCGCGAGTTGGGGTAAAAACCACATGGGGTAACTTGTGTTGTAAACGTTCCTCCCCAGATGTAACTAAATAGTAGTACTGGTTACTCCACCAGCAGAAAGTAACGAAAATACGTCACTCATTCCTTCTCTCGAAAAACCAAAATAAGGCGTCACATCGTAAACAGACAAAAAAGAAGTAACTAGGTAAAAATGACGCGTTACTTGTAATGCGTTCCGTAAAAGTTTCGATATTTCTGGAAAGACGTCCTTCTTTGCGACAATTACATCGCCGTTTTAAGAAAAAGAGCAAACAAATAGCAACAATTCTCCACAATGCTAGAAAAAAACTGAATATGTGATTAGTTTAGCATGAAGTATTTTTAGAGCACGCCAATAGCCCTGACACCAGTCTTACCTGGTGACACGCCCAGTCCCTCTTTCTGCATACAGTATGGTAGCGTCAACAGATCCCTCCCTTTCACCTAAGCCATCGAAGAGGATTGTCACATTTCTTGCGGATCTTGGCTCTATGGTTGTTCCATTCCGGTAGCATTGGTACAGCAGGACAGGAGTATGGACCAATTCCTTGAAAATGATGGGCGTGAGTGTTAGTGATGGTCAACGTTTCCATGGAGATTTTGAACCAAAGTAACAAGGGAAAGGGGCTGTCGAGTACTTGTGATCTGAGCTAAAAGAATAAACCAAATAAATATGTTTTCTGGCTTTTTGGTTTTAGAATACCGGGAACTGATATTGTAATATTCGATCAATTTTGTTTACAGCTTGAGTCATAGGTTTTAAAAGAACGCTGCAAACAATAAGTTATCATGAACTCTGACTATTTAGAATGGCGTAAGATACAAAGAAGAATGTTCGCTACACCATAGAATTAATTTTTTTCAGCGTTGTACTTTTAGATAACACGCACACGCAAGAACAAATACTCACAGACACACACAAATGCTATACCATGATTGTTTGGCTTTGATATTTACAAATATTGTTAAAAACAATCGTGATTCTTTAGACTACCCGTATGGTAGCGTAAATGTTTACTTGTGCGACAACTGAGGTGGGACGTTGAAGCAGCTAAGGTGTCATTTCGGAGCAGATCTACTGAATGAACGGTAAAGTTCCGAGCGCGCACGATGGAGTCCGCATAGGCGTTTCGTATTAAACCGAGTAATACACCGGAAGAAAATTCCATCGTGTTTTGGAACCAATGAGGGTGACGTTAAGTAGACAGCCTTTGCGAACTCGTTAAACAATTTTATTGGACACAAATTAGGACTGCATTGTGGTAATTGAACAACACTTCGAAAACCGCGCCGAAGGATAAAATCCAGGGAACAATGAAACTGCATAGCGTGTGCATGAACTGTTCCCTGTCGTAGGTGTGGCTGCCTGAACGTCCTTGCGCTGTGTTTTTGGACACAAACTAACACCGCCTTGTGGTCACCGAAGAACACTTCCAAAATCGCGCACTCAAGTTTGAAGCGCGTAGCTCCACTTAATTTCACTCTCGTGGTTTCGCCGGCTTAACACCCACCTAGCTTTATTCGTTTCATCGCCCGAGAATCTTTTTGGAACAGTTTAGCAAAAATGCTTTGTTTTTATTGTTTTATTATCAGCAGTTATGTTTATGTTTCTAGGTGCCGTCAGAGTATCCCGTAACGACGCATTGTCACGTTACAGCTGAATGTTTCGTGACATCTGAGTGTCACGTAATGTCATGACATCACGTACTCACGGGTGTCACCTAGAGTCATTAAGGTCGCGTGGCGTCACTCTCCAACTTGACTTGACACGACAATGTCACGTCATGGTGTCAGCTGACGCCAGGTGACAGGTCACGTGATGCGCTGTGTGACGTCAGCGGCGTGACGTCAATGCGGCATCTTTTGGCGGAGTGCCGAAAATGACCTGCTCCGATATAGAGCGCGGTTATCGGCGCGAAAGCCGCGAAGTGTCTCACCAAGTGTTATCGCAGTAAAAATAATTGATCTCATCTTCTAAACAAAAGAGCAAACAGAAAACTGAATAGAAAAAAATCTGGCAGATAATGTTCAAATCGAAATCTTTCCTTTTTCATTTTTTCCCCAAAAGAGTAAAAGGTTATTTTGCACAAGGCCATCTAAAAAAAACTTTACCCTAGATGTTGAAAACTCAATAAAACAAAAATCTGGCAAAAACGTTTTTCTGCTTTTTCTTTTTGATTTTGTTTTATGTATTTAAATTTATGTAGTTGAAAATGCATGTTTCTTTTTTCACCAAGTAGATCGGAATTGGCCTGTGGAGCCCGTATGGTCAGTTCATTTATTTACATATTAATTTTTTATTTTGTGCATTTTCGGCCGTAGGCCATTATAGAGAGGAATATGATAAAACCTATATTCAAGCTATACTGCCCTGAGAAGTTGAGGAAACCGAGACAGCGCCGCAAATAATTAACCGAAACGATTTTTGTTAAAGCTATCTTCAGCGCTGTCTTCTTCTCATCAACTACTAAGGGCAGTATTCTTTGAATATATCCCTTGCCAGAGTTCGCTTTTTCAACCAAGGTAGGTCACTTGATACCAACTAGATATATATTCGAAACCGCCATAGACGCATTTACGGCTAACCAAGTCAATCCTAAATTGAACATATACAACGTGCGACTGACGAAGGCTATAGGACAGTTAATTTTGAAAACGCAGTCTGCTCAGGGACAATAAACATGACGTTTCGATATTCCATTATAGTTCCGTAGATAGCGTTTTCAAATTAAACTGTGTTTTTCAACCTCGTCACGCTCTGGATGTGAACCACAAACCACAGTGATAGGCTAGCCCCGTGCTTAGTAGCAAAGCCCCACTAAAGGGGGCTTTAAGCCGGGTTCACACTTCTTAGACATCATACAAACGACAGTCTGCATACAGATTCAAATGCGAGTCACCGCGAGATCCCTGCTTCGGATACCACATGGCAATGAGTTCAAGGAGAAAACATGGCAAGCGGCATTTGAACCACGGATATTGCTGTGACTCGTGTTTGAAGACTGTCTTTTCTAAGCTGTATGAGCAGTGGGACCACCGCTTTAGGGCGCCCCGCGCGCTTACATAGATCAAAACATATTTTTATACGGCGTGCAAGTTAGTCGGCCCATTGCGTACTTCGTATGTTTGTTTACCCTCGAAATGCTGCCACGTGCTTCTGTTTCCCCGAGTGCGCTAAAGTCCCTTGATACTTCTTTTACAAGTAACGACAACCAATAAAAATGACAAATTAGATCCCGCTGGAAAACAAATGGCGGCATTTAGTTGAAACCTCTTCTGTGCGGCGCCATTCGCTTCCTGAAACGCAGTCGGCGATTCAAATAATGTCGCTACTTGTACGAAGCTCCTATCTAGGGACTTAGTCCTTAAGTAAGGACGACTCGCGCTTGGATGTGACGTAATCGCGCATTTCCCGCGCGTTCTCTCTGTTGCCCTGTGATCGGAGTGTCACTCCTTGGTTCTGATGCGGCAACGACGCATTTTGGAACGTGTATGCATACGTAGGTCAACGAAAAGTAATGTTTAGTTAGAGTACAATCATCATTGCATCGAAAAGGAACGTGGTATCTTTAACTGGCTTGTCAAAAGCTTTATAATTTGATGCGAATCGTGTTAGGGTCATGGCAGCCTAGGGTAGTACTAGACTCTGGAATCAATATAACGTTACTATTGCTTACGTGTACTCACTGTGAAACTAACTCTTTCATAATGATATTTTGGTCACTTTAGCTTCCTGGACAGCTTGGTAATATTTTCACTCTGGAAGTGCCTTAGATAATGTCTGCCTAGGAAAGTGTCCTATATAGGAAAGGTGACGTGCGAGCATCTATTGAGTGTAGAAACTGGCCGGCGTATCCCTTGCTGGCGGTGAAGAGCGCGACCTGACAGCGAGCGCTTTTCTCATTCAGTTCACAACTTCAGATGGCTAATTTGGGACGTCAATCCCTGGCAAAATATTTTGCCATATCCTCGGCAAGGGCGTTCACGTGGTCAAAGGCTAGCGAGTGCGCGCCGTTCGTGTAGCCCCACTCAGGCGTGTGCCGGCAATTTATCGGCACAACATTTGCACGAGCTCTACGAAATCGTGCAGCTTGTCTGCCAGACTGCATCCGGTGTCGTCATATGAGAATCTGTAAAGTGAACCAATCTAAATAACCCTTGCCGATAACGGGTTTGAGTAGAAGGTGAAGCCAATGAGACAGACACCTCTTCGTGCTTCGAGAACACAAGAAAGACAACGGTAAATTATTTTAAATGACACTTGCGCAAGGTGAGTTCGCGCTGGGACACTTCGTGTTATTATACCGCTGTAAAGCAAAAACGTATTGATAGTGTTGCAGCTCGCCACTAGAGCGCCCATTACAATTTCAATTAGAGTGGCGGAATGAAAAGACGGAGGATTCCTGAAGGAGGTAATAACAAGAAAATAGAATACAAACAGCGACGCTGGTAAGCCTTGTGGGAGCCTCGTTGAATAGCTTTAGTTCTTGCCAAATTCAAACAAAATATATAAAAGCTTGACGCATGTGCTTCGCCAATCATTTTTATTATACCCTCCTAGTATTAAGTTTATATTTTAAGATTTCGTAAGCTGCAATGACTGTGGTAAGGTAGACATATATAAAAAAAAAAAAATATTGTGATGCCACTGGCGTTTACCCACATCTCAGAGTCCGAATTACATGTTGGTGATGCATACAGCGCGCCTATTGTATCATAGAATATTCGAAGAAGTTAACGAAGTTCACGCGCGACCCAGGCAAAAGAAAATGCCAGTTGCCGGCGCTTAGTGTTCGGGTGGAGAGGGTCACGTGGTGCGCCGCTGGCGCGGTTTTGGTTACCGGTGCCACCGGCAAGGGCTCGCTGACGATTGACCACGCGAATTCGCCAAGAGTTGTGCTTGACTTTGAACATGGTACTCGTACCTCGGACACATACAATTAAAAATGTTACAACAAACATATTTTTATTGTTTGTTCTGAAGCGTCAAGGTGCTTATTTTGCTTTTCTTACCTGCATGTATTTATGCATTAAACTGTGCTCATGGTGCCAAGCTTCGGCATTTCCCAAAAGTGCAGCCACCAGGGCGAGCATCAGAACGCTCTTGGCTATCTTTGAAATATTCATAACGAAAACAATTCTCCACAACTGAAAAGAAAAAAAAAATATTTTTCAGGACAGAGTGCAATAAAGCAGTTAGTATATGTACACGTATTGACGATTGTTTTATTGAGGAACAATAAAAAGGCAATCATATACAGAATCTACTCAGTTTTGGTTTGTCCTTTTTTTAGCCACTGTAAGAATACTATAATAATATTGACGTGAAACGTTTTTGCGGTGGCCAAAAAAAAATAACTTTAAGCAGCCCCTTAGCACCGAAAAATGATGGGGATACTATCATTGCGTCACTGTTTGGCAGGGAACTCGGACGTTCGAGCTCGATGTCAGGTTTAATGATTGCGGCGCAAGATGGCGTTACCTGTCAACCTGTCGAACCAAACTTCAATGTTCTGCTTGTGTGTTTTACGTGATACCGAGAAATTATGTTTCCAACACTGTGAGAGCTCCGTCTGGGTCGAGGATTCTCCGGAGCGTGACAAGAGTATGGTGAACTTAGAGTGACCGGTTTTAGCGATACGACTTCATAACTCGGAGCCTTTTTTCTTTGGTGGGGAAACTTGTGAGAATTTCACTGCATCACGTTTTCGACATAGACGCGTTGTTTTCCAACGTGATCCTTCGAAAGAGGCTAACTACCATCGCCTGACTTGCATGTCTCCAGACTTCTCACAGCCTTAGCGATGCGACTGTGCAATGCACCCTATTTTCTTTCTACAGTATCTGATATTGCTGAATGCCTTAGCGCGAAACGTCAGCTTGGAGTTTCGTTCATGTTTTAGCGGCAAGTGGCTTAGTGAAACTTTGGTTAAGCATTTGGTCAGGTTTTGGAGGAAGTTCGCTTTTTAGTGGATTTTAGCGCCGTCGGCTAAACTGTTCTTTTATAGGGAATTGAGACGGTACCCAACGCAGCGCATGCTAGCAACCAAACTAAACTTGCGAACTGAACCCAAACCAAGTGAAAACTCACACTTGTGAAGGACTTTCGGTGCTGCTGTTCCTTTCGGCTGCTTTGCTCGAAAACGACTAAGCTTCTCGGTTGTTCGTGCTTTTAAGGGCTCGAAATGTTTTAACTGCTTCAAGAGCTCTTAGCGTTGGTTCACCTGTTTGGCGTATGTTTTTACTTCTGAGCAGTGAAAAGTTATGAAGATGCAGGTGACGCTTCAATCTCTCACGACATCGCGTAAAGAACGGCACTACGGTGTCAGGAGAGGTCTCGAATGTTGCGGTACGAAGTATGGGCACGATTCCAGCTGCGCTACTTCGCAGTCCGCTCGAAATGCCCTTAAAACTCCGTTTAATTTAACGCTGGACCGCAGAGAACTCTACGAGCCACCGAAGCCAATTCAATGCAGCGGGAATCCCACGTGACCTTCGGTTAGGGCGCAGTGACGCGCGAGGTGCGTAGCCACGTGATACGCTCACGGCGTTTTATTGTGTGGAATCACACTCATAGCATCTGCAGCGGACAATCGTAAGGCAAAATTGTGTATAGTTTGAAAAAAACATATTGAGGATGTTGACACCACGGAAAGCAGTTATTTTCAAACAGCATTTGCCATCTGGGACAGCCTGAACTCGCGCAACCGCAGAAGCCCGAATAAGTTATACCTGAGCTGTCCGAGCGCAGTCAGAATTTAATTTTTTCCCCACTGACTGATGGAAACTTTTTCTCCGAGTTTTTAGGCGGAGCGCATGCTCGTCTGCCTCTAGCGCCCGGGGGTTGCGGCAACGTCAGGCCACCGAGCTCTGGTTAGATCTGATTGGTAGGATAGTGGGTAGAGCTCAAAGCAGCTAGCATTGATATCTACCCACTATCTTTCCAGTTGGGCCCAATCAGAGCTCGACGTTTTGACGTCAGCGCAACCCATGCGCAAGAAGCTGATGATGATTAAAACGCACAGTGCAAACAGACGGGACGGAAGAGAGTACACACAATCGCTGAACTTACAACTGAAGTTTAATCGTCAAATCACAACCCTACATAAGACGACAAAAAAAAAAAAAAACACACACGCACCCGATGACACACACTAGATTCCAGCATTATCGTCGTGAATGCCCTGTCGTCGTGCAAGGAATTCTAAACTCTTTACCTGGTAGCGAAACACACAGCGCGCTTACACAATATTCCTTTAGGCGCGCAATCGTCTCCGCTTCGATAATTTCTCTGGTCAGGCCATTGCCGCTTTTTTCAATGACTGATCATTTCTTGAAATCTGCATGGCACCCACGGTCACGACAATGAATGCTCAAGGGTCCTGATATTAGCCTGTTTACGTTGTAATAGCGTTCTCTCAACCTATCGTTCAGGCATCCGCCAGTCTGACTTAGGTACTCTTTAGGACAGGAAAGCGGAATGGAATAGACCCCTTTCGAAAGTAACGTGCCGATTATTAGGAGGTCGGAACCCCTGCACAATGGCGGAACAACTGCATCAAGGAACGTGCAAGTCATTCCATAAGATAGCGAACGTCAGAGCGCGGCCAACACTATGAGCCGACGAGACGAACAAACAGCATCGAAAGTGGAACGTCACTGCGGTCATCATCATCTTCTGTGGGTGAGTTTTTTCCAGTGTGCCGTGGCGTAGAGGTTTTAGTCCGCCATTCTGCATGGATTTTACAGCTACCAGCAGAGGGCAATATTTCGAAAGGGGTCTATAAAAAACTTTTTCTGGGCATTGAACAAACCGATTTTCATTCTTCATAGTACAACCTAAAGGCCACATTTGTCTGAAGTTTAGATAACTCGTTAGGGGCAAAAAAGATAACAGTGATGTCTACTCGATTTCCTATTTTTTTTTGACTCATGGGAAAGTCTTTGCAAATACGGCACCAGAGCAACTTTGTCCCGTCTGTTTGCGCTGTACGTTTTAATCATCATGCTTTACCAACACGCCCAAGCATCCATTTGAAGCAGGCGACCTTGTGTTCTGCATTTCCACGGAGTTCGAACTCGAGGTCGGTGTTCAATGTTTGGGCCTCGAAACAACGCTCTACAGTAGCTTTACTCGACGACCTCGACGCACTGCTAAAATGCTTAGTAGAGAGACTAAGCCGGTAGCATGACACGCACACGCACACACACGCACACGCACGCACCCGCCCGCCCGCCCGCCCGCACGCACGCACGCACGCACGCACATATGCATTTATGAATATTACCCCCCAAAAAACCGAATTCGGAATGGAAAAAATCAGGTGCACGGGTCAAAGCGAAATATTTTTTTAAGAAAGGTTGTTTTGGAAAGAACCAAGAAAGAAGGGCAAAACAAGAAGAGGCCCGAATGAGGAGGGTTGAAATGTGAAGAACAAAACGAAAAGAGCCAAATGTAACGGATCTAAACAAGAAGATAATTTTGAAAAGGGCCAAGGGAGAAGGGCGAAATGAGGACGGGCTCAAATGATAACCACCCGTGGCCACCAACCATTCTCAAAAAGATCTTCTAGTTTTGACCTGTCGCATTTGGCCCTTTCCCGTTTCGTCCTTCTCATTTCAACCCTCCTCATCGGAGCCCCGTTATCGTTTCGCCCGTCTCACTTGGCCCTTTTCAATACAGCAATTCTTAAAGGTTACTTGCTTTGACCCGTCGCAATCGACTCTTTCCACTCCAAATTAGTTTTTTTTGGGTAATACGTATAAATACATTAATTGTGTTGTGCGTGTGTGTGCCACGACACCGTCTTTCTCTCTCTGCTAAAGATTTTAGCAGTACGTCGAGGTCGTCGAGGAAACCTACTGGCTAAGAGTAAAACTGACCAACTAGTTGTTTGCAGCCAGATCACATTCCGAAATGACACCTTTGACGTCGCTCGACTTGAGACAATGCCACCACTTCTGTAATGTATGCTATCTCTGTTTAGACAGAGTTTCCAAAATAAGTGTTCATCGGTTGTTTTTTTTGTTTGCGTTCGTCTAGGGAAAGGGAAGCATGCGTCATTGTACAAACTCGGGGGCAAAAGAAAATTTACAATGGACGTAATATAGACAGTTCGTCTGGCACTTGAAGGGGTGCCCCTCATTGGGTTACGATGCAGATACGCGTTCTCTTATCTTTTAGTATTTGAAGGATTACCAGGTAGGTTCTTGCTCAAACCGCCAAATTTTAAACGGTAGCGCAAATGTAGCCAAATGCAACAAATTTATATCGCCCAAAAATAGACATATTTAAGGTATATGCAGAGCCCGAACAATCGTGCGCTCGAATGCAGGAGCTCAAGACGAAGGTACTGTGTCTGCATATCTAGGGTTTAGGAGCAGCTTGCAAGATCTGCGACATCTTAAAATGTACTGAGAACGTTTAATTTCAAACACAAATAAGAAAAAAAAAATTCCACTTGCTTTTTATGGTTACATAGTTATGAAACACTCGCTCGTGCTCCGCTGACTCGCCACATACATGATTTACGTGTTAAAACGGGCTAAACATTTTTCAGTAGGGTTGATGTCCTTACAGCACTTGCTCTTCCCAAGGAAAACAAACTTTACAAAGAGAATGTTTTGAAGAGTTGGAAGGGGCACCCTTTTCTTAGGTCTGTTTTTGTGAGGGACACGTGACTGAATACTCTCTCCACGACGGCATTCGGCATTGGCAGTGTCAAGAGCGTGATGGCAAGCACAGATAGCAACGGAAACATGGCTCCTCCTACGCTTCAAACTTGGCCTTGTTTGGATATTCATTGTTTTAAATATGCTGTATTTTGTAATTGTTCAGTGTGCTTTAAAAAACTTCCATGTTCCCCGGAAAACCTCCTTTGTTATATCCGGTACAGCACGCGTTATCGGACGACTTCGAACTCTGCTGGATGTCTTGAGTTGCCATTATTGTCCTTTAATTCGGAAGAGGTGCCTTCTGACGAGGATGGTACGTGGATACCTCGAGGAAATAAGAGGCGCCGGCAGAAAGAAGAAATAACTTGGGAGAATAACATAAGCCACAATGAATACAAAAGCGATGTCTTCGGTGCTGAATCTAGGTTACCGTAGCTCACTGGAGCTAATAGGACCTAGCTTCACGCTCACGCATCTTCAGAATAAAAATTTCTGAAAGCGGGAATCCGGAAAGGGTGGACTGTCGCTTTGTTTTAATGCTGAATTGTCTTTTGTACATCTACTCTGAACCAAGCAAAAAACAAATACCACGTTAAGATGTGAATTAGCCAGAAAATAGCCGCATAGCTAACCGCCAAATTTCTATACCAAATTCAGTACAAAGCAGCCCAATTTTGCTATTAATAGCCCATCCTGGTAACCCGGAGTATTGACATTTCTTGGAGGCAAAGTGTGTAAGTGTGTGCGTGTGGGGGAGGATATTCGGCAGAGGCCGAATGAAGACGGGACGCAGAATTTAGTTGTTTTGTGTTCCGGGATGGGGAGTGGGCAATGAGTCATAAAACGCTGAACCGTCTTTGTGTCATAACACGAGACTGTACGTCCGTCTCGCACTCAAAGAATCAACATTGCACACCGAAATGCGCATTATCCAATCGTCACTCCACTCGACAGCGAGGTGTCAGTCATGGACGATCTCCGAGTTTGTACTGAGCGAAACGCACAAAAAAAAACATAGATTCTCCACCTTGAAGGCTAAAAGTATCACAAACAAAGGCAGAATGTAAATGGAACGGTCGCATGGCTTTGTTGCCTTCACATCACACCAGGATGCGCGGCTAAGATCTTGACTGAAGAAGAGAACGTGAAGAGCAGATCACGTAAGTTGCTATATTTGTTTTTCTTTGCCTGTCTGTTTAGACATGATAGAAATCGCTACTATTTGTTTTCGTTCGTTACTTACTCTTACCACACCCCTTAGTACAAGCTTACCGTCAGTTAATGTGGCATTTCATTTTTAGGTTTCTTTTACTTCTAGACGACCATAACCATGCACAAGACGAGGCGACGCTTGTACAGAACCAGCTGCGAGTGGCGCCGAAAAAGGCAGCTGCATGGAAACCCAATACGGCCGTGTCAAGCTTGTTTAACGAGGAACTTCTTCGAACCTGTTGTACAGTATGTTGCCAAATTATTACATCTATCACATCTACGTAGTATTATGCGAAGTTAGCTAAGCCAAATCACTAAATTTATTTCATGTGTCAGATGAAGTCGCAGAAGAAGTGCCCACATTTGCCAGCCTAAAGGATACGATGTATCTGAATAGGTGCTTTGCGCAGTCACCGCTTCCTTTATCACCCGACACTCTGCAACTAAACGAAACCCACAAAAATACAGAAAGTGCAGAGCCGTTCCTGATCATTGACGACCACACTGCTTCCTCCTGCATACTTTCCTTCGCAACACGAGATGAAAGGCAGCGGTTGTCGTCAACCAAAACTATTTTTGAGGACGGGATGTTTTTTTAATGTACGCCACATCCATGACCAACTTGTAACTCTGCATGTTGTAACTCACTGCATGCTTAGCGCAGCCGTTTACTTTTTGCTGTCGAGGTGGTTACGACAAATTTACGTCCGTGCCTTTGAAATGCTCAAAGCTGCATTCACATCGGCTGTGATTGCTTTCTCGATCCATGACATTTTCATGGCAGATTTTGAGCCGGCGCTTCTTGGTGGTCTAAGCGCCCTGTTTCCTCAAGCTGCTGTTCGAGAGAGCCACTTTTATTTTTCGCAAAGAGTGTGGGATTTGGTTAAGGGGGCTGGGCTCCAAAGAGCATATTGAAGTGACAGCCTGCTAAGGGCGCTCATTCGTAAACTCGTGGCACTTTCCTTCGTTCCGCCTTCTGACATCCCTCGCGCATGTGCGTTTCTGCGTCAGCAGCATATTGCACGATATTCCGGAGCCAACTGGACTGCTGGATTACTTTGACGCGACTTGGATGAGTGGCATTTTCAAACTGGAACAGTGGAACTACTACGGAAACGGGGGACCCAGAAACAACGACCACAGGGAGACATGGCATCAAGAAATCAAAGGCATACCGGGAAGAGCGCGCCCGACCACCTTCGCATTTATTGATTTAATCAAGATGGAGTAGGCCCAGACAAGTCTTCTTGCTTCAAACTGGAAACGGGAGGGGGGGTTCGTTCGCAAGGCCGCAAAAACTGGTTGAGCTTAAAGGCCATTTCAACAGCGGAGTCATTTCGCTTTTTCAATTTCTGGACATCGGTCAAGCTTTTTCTTGACTGTAAATAATGTTGAGAGATTTAGTTGGAGAAATAAATATGTGAAAAAGTTGCAGTTGAGTCTCTGTGCTAGTGTGTAATTTGTGATAAATATAACCGCGGACCGAGTTGTTTGTCGCATTCAGAAGTTATACTTTTCTTCGAATACAAAAAAAATGGTTTCAACCATAATTGGAGAGGGAGAGAGGGAGGGTGGAGGGTAGACATTATACGACTCTCAGAGCGTATACCCTAACACATAAGATATATAGGATGGTATGCTTGTTTGGCCCAAACAAGGTAAGACTCAACAACAAAGCCACGAAGGCATAACGACGGTAGAAGCATGCCGAACGAGTGCCACTCGGTCGTAGCGCGAACGGGCAAAATAAGAACGAGCCCAGTTGCGAAAAAAAAAAAAAACGATTCAGATCTTATGAGAAGGTTCAAACGAGGCGGATCAAATGAGAATAGGATGAAGCACGCAAGGTTCAAATGCGGATGGAACTTTTTCAGATAACGGGTAAAATAAGAATTGGGCCCAGTTGCGAAAAAAACGACTCGGATGTTATGAGAAGGTTCAAACGAGAAGGATCAAACAAGAATGGGACGAAATGCGCAAAGCTCAAATGCGAATGGGGCGTTTCCAAATACAACCGCTTTAGAAGGGTCTAAAACGATTGTGTTATCTAATCCAGGACAATCTCTGTTTTGCTATATACTCGAATCTATATTCCAAGAGGCGGGGAATATTGCTTATATTATTTGTGCCCAGCTCTGAAAAACGTCATCAACTAAGATAAAAAGTTAGAAGTTTAGCTCAATTAAAAAGTCCTTGTGATTATTCATAAATCTTTTTTTTAACAGGCATTTAAGCTTAGCATATCTAGGGCTATAAACGTGAGACTTGTTTTCAGAAGCGTTGGTATCTCAACGGTAATGAATAATTCCAAAATTATAAAAAACAATAAGTTTTCTTAAATATAAAATAGAAAAGCCTTGTATTGAGCTCGAATTACAAACATTTTTTCTAAACGCGGTAAATATTCATCTCGCGCATGTAAATCGGAAACGTATTTATGAACAGAAAGTGACGTCGAGAACGAGCCGGTCAAGACCAGACATAACACAACCCTGAGACTGTAGGAGAGAACAGAGCGCTGTTATCTTAAACCAAGCAAATGTATTAATAGTAAATACAATATTACTATAAATGCTCTCTCCTTTATTATCGTTGCCATTCGGCAGTTTAAAATACGGCACCTATTGTTTTCTTTGCGGTGCATAGCTTTTATACGAAACGTTTGGCCTTATTCAGTGAGACACCCAGAATAAAAAATATGTGTACCCTGTTTGCAATTACAACAAACTAACAGCAACTCTAATTGTTAGCAAAGCTGTCAGTCGAAAAGTCATTCACCTGCCTCCACTTGAGCCCTCTTTCATGTTGTCACTTAGACTTTTACCAAACACTTTACTAGGGAATATGTCTTATTCCGGGAAAATCAGATGGCCTTTGCGCTGAGAGCTTTTACGTAGTTAGAACGGTTGGACGCGTGCAGCCTCGTTGATTTCCTGTTTTTAATTAGGAGGGGTGGCGGTCGCCGTCTATCGTCGTGGACATCCTTCGAGACAGCGCAGACAGCCGTCCTTGCTGTTTCGGCGAATTCGGTACCTCGCTGCGTCAGCGGCAACCCTCTCCTTCGGCGCAGCGCGAAAGCGCTTTGCGTGGAGAGCGCGATGAGCATGTGCTCTCTAGGACGCGGGCTGTCCACACCGCTAGGGTTGGATTTGGAGCTGCAGGCGCATTGCCTAATGGAAATGAGGGGTCTAGGAGAACTCGTCACAAGCCAACTCTTCGCAGCAAACCCGTCATAGGTAAACTCGTCAAATAGGGCAAGTCGTCATCGGGCATCTCGTACACAGAGAAGTCGTAACAGAGGGCAACAGGGCACTTGTCCACCTCGTCACAATTTACTTTTTTCGCCGATCTTGCGTTTGCAATTCGGCTTTGGTAGCCGATGACATATAATAATTAAGCTGGCAGCTTGAGAGTTTGTGCGCATGGCGCGTGCTTACCTCACTTTTCGAAGCGACGAACACGCACATGCTGCTTTGTGAATATCGCACGCTAAGCCATACCATAGACCGTACTTGAGAATGGTGTATTGTCGGCGACAAGTGAAGAACGCGCACGTTAGCTTTTGCCGTGCTTTGGTTGGGCGTTCGCGCTCGTGCTCTCAAGGGAAGCAAACTTATTAGCCCATGACCGATTATAACAACAACTGTGAAACATGAAAATATTGGGTCTAGGAGAACTCGTCACAAGCCAACTCGTCATAGAGAATTCGAGGGTGGTGATTTTGGCCTTGCAACGCTTTCTATCTCTAGAGACCCAGTACACAGCGTCGGGGTCTTCTTGGCTACGCGTATACGATTAGCCTTCGTACAGAAGCATGAAGCGTGGGAGCGCCACGCGGGGTTTTAGTAAGCTCCATATTACGAAACGCGGTCGTGCTATCTGGAGGTCCGATCATTCTGCCCCCATCTATATATATATATATATATATATATATATATATACAGGGTGTTTCAGAGAACTCAGGCCAAATCGCTCCTGCGAAAACTACTCATCGCAACGAAAAAAGGCTTGTGTCGTTTTGGTCCTGGATCAGGAGCCCATTTAGGAAAATTATTACTCTCCGGGATAATTAAGTTGTTAATTATTTTTGCGTAATTAACTTTTTTAATATTGTGTTTAAGGGCATAGTTTTAATTGGAAAATTGCTCGGCATCGTCGAAAAACACTAAATCAACAAATTGCAGAACGATAGAAGGCACGCGAAGCATTTTACGGCTTTCTGAAAAACCGCACAAATTCGACGGGTTTTTAAGTTTCGGTTTGCTATCGGAGCGCATCTTGGCCCCGACGGCACCGCGCCCCGTGGAGAGATAGTGCATCCAGCCTCTGCTGCGTCGCGCGATGACAGCGCAGCAGAGGTTGGTTGCACTATTTCTCCACGGGGCGCGGTGCCGTCGGGGCCAAGATGCGCTCCGATAGCAAACCAAAACCTAAAAACCCGTCGAATTTGTGTGGTTTTTCAGAAAACAATAAAATGCTTCGCGTGCATCCTATCGTTCTGCAATTTGTTGATTTAGTGTTTTTCGACGATGCTGAGCAATTTTCTAATTGAAACCATGCCCTTAAACACAATATTAAAGAAGTTAATTACACAAAAATAATTAACAACCTAATTATCCCGGACTTTAATAATTTTCCTAAATGGGCCCCTGGCCCAGGACCAAAACGACACAAGCCTTTTTTCGTTGCGATGAGTAGTTTTCGCAGGAGCGATTTGGCCTGAGTTCTCTGAAACATTCTGTATATATATATATATATATATATATATATATATATATATAAATGGGTGTTTGCATCTCAAATCGTGCAGGCATAAAGGGTCACATTTTAATTTCGGTGAAAAAATATATGTTATGGCGTCGTCTTTAAAAACGCAGTAGCCACAAAACGCAAGTTCGTCGGATTTTTGTTCTCGACTTACGAATTTTAAAAGAGGCCGCGGCGGAAAGCAGTGTTTTTCACATCCGTCGTGGGTCGGATGTTTCCCTTGATCTCCCGCCGTGGATTTTCAGTCCACATTATATTAACATTTTTCAAGCACTTTGTGAGCACAGGTAAAAGGCTCTAACACCATTAAATAATTTGAGGCGTTTTGCTTTTTTTCTGTAAAAATGTCAAAAACGCCCCATCGGTTAATTGTGGACGAAATTTGACAATTAAATACTGGCGATCTACTTGGGTTACATCAATATTTATTATGTCTACGGAGAGCCCAAAACACGCTCTTTATGTATATTATAAAATTACTCAGTTGTATAAAATATCATTTGCGTAACGTTTACTAATGTTATGCGAAAACCAAAAAGTACCAAATTTGAAATCGATTTTCTAAAAAAAAAAAAAAAATTTTTATTTTCTTTTTCATTTTTTGCTAAAATGTAGATATTATAGTCGTCTACTCAAAAAGCAAGTCGAGAAAGTGTGTATTTTGTTTGTATGTTCTATATTTAAGCCTCAATATCGGAAGAAGACGCCTTCGTTTTGCAAGACCTTAGTGAGACATAGCGACCCGTGCGTTTCTGTGATTTGTGTAAAAGTTTTATTCAATTTTTGTCTGCGTTTTGTAATCAATTATAAACGCATTTTGTGGTATTAAATAGGTATTTATGTTTTGATAAGAGCGGGAAACCAAGAGAAACATATCTAATCAAATCAGCAGGCCTAGTAGACCTTCAATATCGAAGAGGCACAGACGTTGTATTGTTTCGATTCATAAAACTTTCACTGTAAACTAGTATGACTAGCTATTAGCTGTCATATTACTAAGAGATAGAAAGTCACCATATCACTGATATATTATATACAATTCTTTCCGAAACCAAACGCTAGGGTTTGTTCACCGCACATGGCACAGATCACCAGGTTGTCACGGAGAGGGCTAGGGAACAAAAATAAATAATTAAGAATAAAATTACCCAGCTCCGATGTTAACGAAAATTGCGGTAAAAAATAAAAGATTTAGGTTCGAGCGGTGGCAAGGCGATAGGTCCACGCCTGGTGGAGAGTCAGACAAAAAAGTCAACGACACGTAAAAGTAAAAAAAAAAAAAAAAAAAAAATCAAGACAGAAAAACTTAGTCGCACACGGCAAGAACAAAAACCAACTCCTCCGGGCATCCCCTAAACGGGACACAACCAAATGCGTGCGAACACGCTCTCTACAGCACCGTCAGGCCGCTACGCCATGACGAAATAAACCCAACAACTAAACAATGCTAACAAACAGTTAGTAAGAAACCATAAAAAATGATCAGCAGAACCGCATTCGAGAAGCAAAGTTCAGCGAGGCGAAGATACACACACAAAATAAAACAAAAAGTCTTAACTGACCGACGCCGAGTCCAGTCCCACGACGCTGAAGCCTGGCAGGATGACGGCGTTCAAATGATGCTCGAGTCTTTTCTTCACTTTGTTGCGCACAACCACGACGGCTGTGCAGAACAAAGTGAAAAATAGATTCGAGCAGCAATGCGCGAGAAGGTAACCGAGACGTAACATGCCTCGAGCTTCATATCGGGAGAGGAGCTTTCGAGGTAGTTACTGCAGTTACTCAAACTTTCTCTTTCCCCTTCCCTTTTTCAAAAGAACAGGTCCGCCGGCGCTTACTTTTCATCTCGGAAGAAGACCACTCTTCACAAACGGTTATAGTTGACAAGAAGGCTGACTTCGACCCAACTAGTTTCTGGGAAGAATAAACACAAGTATATTTACCAACACGCTCGTTTTTAATGTTAGTCTCCGGGCTTTGCTGTTTCCAAAAGAGATAACCCTTCGGTGCTATCGGATCTTATCGGAGAGAAATAGAGCACGGCCGTTTCAAGGATAGGGCGCTCTAAGCTTGGGCAAATACGCGGTATCGTTTCACGCGTGTGCGGATGGCTGGTTTCGAAATTTCTCCACATCCCTAACGGAACCGGCCCATCTTCGTGGGTGCGTCTGCGGAATTTTTATCCCGCGTCGCCGGTTTTAGCGCGCACGCGGCCTTGTTTTAGCCGGCAGAACTGTTGTTGACCATCTGTATTGTAAGGCCGTGGTGTCCTCATCCTCCCAGGCAACAGTTCCTTTGCTTTCCCTTCTGCAATACTCTGACTGACTGACTCCTCCTGGGTGGCCGTCACTGTTCGCCGCGTCAATGACACATTCGTACAATTTCACTCTTCGGGACACAGGGTGCGCTGCTCGCTTTACTCTCACGGACCCTCCTATCTACCACAACGAGCGCGAAAGGTCGTGGTCATCTGCTGGTTTTGAAAGAGCGGGACGTTCATATAGGCCAATGAAGGCCCCGAATCAATACGACGTCTGCCGATTTCTACACATTAAACATTTACGACGCCTGCTGGTCTGTTAAGAAGTGTTGCTCTCTCTTTTGAACTCCTCCAATGCAGCTTGCCGCCTATAATAAAATTTAAATTATCAATAAATATAGCAGGGTGGCACTATTGTATTTCATTTTAATGTGGGAGCGTTGAAAAAAGGAAAAACAAATATTTCCAAGTTTGTGAAGACGCGCAATTCGCAAGTCCGTTTCGAGCCGTAAAAACACGATTTTTGTACGATATTGATGCTTAAATATAGAACATACGAAAAAAATGCACACTTTCTCGACTTGCTTTTCGAGTAGACAACTATCATATCTACATTTTAGCAAAAAATCAAAAAAAGAAAAATGTTTTTTTTTAGAAAATCGATTTTAAAATTGGTACTTTTGGTTTTAGCATAACATTAACGTAAACGTACCGCAAAGATAAATTTATACAGCTGAGTGTTTTTATAATATATACAAAGAGCGTGTTTTGGGCTCTCCATAGACATAAAAAGTATCGACGTAACCCAAGTAAATCGAAAGTATTTAATTGTAAAAATTCATAAACAATTAACCGAGGGGGCGTTTTTGACATTTTTACAGAAAAAAAGCAAAGCGCCTAAAATTATTTCATGGCATTAGAGCTTTTTAACTGTACTTACAGAGCGCTTGAAAAAGTTTATATAATATGGAACCAAAATCCACGGTGGGAGATCGAGCGAAACTTCCGACCCACGACGGATGTGAAAAACACTGCTTTCCGCCGCGGCCTCTTTTAGAATTCGTAAGTCGAGAACAAAAATCGGTTTGCGGCTACTACGTTTTTAGAGACGACGCCATAACATATATTTTTTTCAGCGACATTAAAAATTCGACCCTTTTTGCCTTCACGATTTGAGAGGAAATCACCCATATCTATATATATATATATATCAGGGTTCTCCCCAGGAATTTCCGAGAGGTGGACATTACCGGAGGGGAGGGGGGGGGGGGGGGCGGTTTGTTTTTTTTTTGGTCGTCGCGTCTGTATATATATATATATATATACACGTATTCGCAGCCGCTTCAAAGGAAAAACCCCTTGGAGTAGAGAGAGATAACAGAGAAGAAGCCCCCAAAGACGAAACGTAACTGCTACGCTTCCTAGCATACTGGTGTGGAGGCCTGCAATGCATACCACAGGGTGACCCCTGTTTTGCATTGCGCAGTAAGTTACAACCTAGCAAAGCTTCTGAAAAGGGTCAAATTACGAAGGGACGTCGAAAGCAGGGCTGGGCAGAGATACCCCAAAAACTATTCGGGGATATAAATACTGAGATACATGTGTTTTAAGGCCCACAATACAGATACTGAAATATATTTGTTTTTTATACAATGTAATATCCCTGAGACACTTTTGCAAAAACGGCCAAAAAGTATTCCGGATTACAGATACAAATACGTGTAGAAAGGTATTTGTTCCCGAACGGCGCTACGTGGGGTGTATCGCATGGCGAATGCGAATGATAATTTATGCATGTGCTCCTCTTTTTGTGCCATTTTATGCACTACCCCTTACCCAGAACTCTTTATTTATCATTAATGCCGCTAAAAAACATGTCACCCCCGTTGAACCACATAGGTATACAGGACGGTAAATCTTGCGTACCATGCTTGACAAAAGGCGTCTTCCCGAAATTAACCCTCTTTTGCCGTGATGGCGCATCTCAAACTGTCGTCTTATATGCTTCTCAGTCAACCATAGTTTGGGGAGATTGGACGACAGGGCCGTACGTTTTCTACACTCAACTCCTTTACAGCGTTCGCTCTGCTAAAATGAAAAAAGTGGAGGACCTTGTAAGAGGAGCTGATTTTGTGGTTATTGCATGTAACCTCCTTTAAACCACAGCTTTTTAATGTTGGTGACTAAGGTGGATCATCTTATAGGGCGGGTTCATATTATAAATTCCGTAGCAACTTACACTAAACAAATGTTTTAATGCTTTAAATTTATTTTAAAAAAGGCAACAAATGTAATGAGATCCCTAAGTCTGACAAAGTATCGCGACACAATCGATACATATTAAATGTATTTTACTACTGAGATACAAATACATTTTTCAAATACATCTCGATACAGTGATACGGCTACTCGAAAGTATCTATTAGATACTATGGCAATACATGTGTATCGCGATACTGCCCAGCCCTGGTCGAAAGTAAACACAGAAAAGCCGATCACAACCGTCCGCTGCAAACAAACAAAAGGAGAGGCCAAGTTGGAACCTGCGACAAGTTCGATGCGACCACTTTTCAGGTTGAAGCCCCCCCCCCCCCCCCCCCCCCCCCGCTAAAAAAAAGTAAGTCTGTGACGAACTATCCAAGACCGAAAAGGTCACTGCGAACACTTCCCCTATTTACGGGGTCACCTAGAACGAGATGCCCTCTTTGACCAGTTCCCCTATGACCAGTTTCCCTCCCTCAGCAAAAAGAGGCCGTACTTGTGGTCAGCCATTTCAAAGTTGCGAGTCACTCACTATAGATGAGCAAATTATACAGTGCAGTACAACCGCTAGCCTGGGGTCTTTACCGTAACGAAGTTGAAATATATTGAATATGAATAGTCATTTTGAATTCATTCTGTATTATTTTGTCCGCATTCGAAATACGCGCGTGAGGTATTCAAAATATATCACAAATATTAATCAGAAAAGATTTTACATATATAAAAAATATAATTCCCTCCCCCTGAAGATGCCATTTGTGTTTTAAAAACCGGCTACAAAATATGTTTTTATTTTGTTAGTAAATTGTGTCCCTGAGGTATTTGAAGGCACTACTAAATTCATCCCACAACTACACATTAGAAATGAACACAAATACAAACACCATGACTCACTGAACACCTGAATCACAGCCCCGTTGACTGTTCTAGAGCCATATATAGCCTACATATTGGAGGTAATCATTTGGCCGGTGACCACATCTGCACTTATTAAGGTTCCAAGTATTCGACCTTCTCTTCAGGAGTCTGTCAAAGGGGAAACAGTGTTTTGAAGTTCGTGGACGATATCTCTTACTGAAAAGCATTGGTACCACTAATAATAATTCGGCAGACTCTAAAACAATATTTACAAAAACTGCTCCTAGACGAAATCTTATTGCTTTTCTGCATAGCACCACTCAGAACGAAGCGAGTCAAGATAGTTTCTTCACTTTAAAAAAGTTATTTTGCTTTTCTTTACAACTTGACTGTTTAATTTTGTCATTAACGCCACTATATTAAAGTCACAACTCACATCACTTACGATGGTGAGTATACACAATCAGTGAACTAACATTGTGCTAACACAACCACGCCAAACATCTGCTCACAGCACTTGCTGGAGCTTTCCAGCATCAGCAAGTGTTGTGGTCGTAGTTCCCGAACCCTGTTTGTGATTGGTGTGCAAGAAACTTATGTGCTCTTGATAGGAAAAAGGAAACAATAACATAAACTGGGCTGATTTATCAGTGCGATGCTGCACAACTCTATTGACAAACTAATCAGATCTGTTTAGGCACTTCAGTACAGACTTGTACGTAATCCGTTACAAGTAACGGAATTACTTGTAATCCCTTACATTTATCAGTAATTTAGTAACGGAATAATTGCATATTTTCTAGAGTAATTTTAAAGTAATTCCCTTACATTTTTTACGTAACGGATTCCTTGTAATCCGTTACATTTTTTTTTCCAGGACCAACTCCCCCCCCCCCTCCCCTCCCCCCCCCCCCTTCGAAAGAAAGGGTTATTTTTATTTTGGGAAAGTCGAGCGCAGTGGCACTGTAACGCGAATTGACCAGTGCCAAGGTTGGCTTGGCATTCTTCAGTTCAGCAAAGCCTTTGTTTTCTTTTTGCAACACCAAGCCCCTGAATCTATTTTTTTAGACCCTAACAACAATGTAAAAAAAAATCCAAATAAACATTTCAACAAAAAAAAAAGGAGGGGGCAAGTATATCCGCTTTTTTTTAGTCCCTTTGTTTTTTTTTTTTCGCGATCGAAGACGGGGAGAGGAGGACACCAAGTGATTGTGTGCCTCTTCGAGAAGCTCGAGGCGGTAAGTGCACAGACAAGAATAAAGAATGACCTTCGCGGTTATAGTGACTGCGACGATTTTCATAATGTCATAACACGATACAACGTCCGTCTACCCTATAATCCACTAAAAGAGATGTGATAATATGTAAAGGTGTTATTGCCACAAGCATCCTCGTTCGTTGCTGCACACTTATCTTCTCTTATAAACCAGGATGTATTTTTTGCTGTTTCTTTCACATTATTTGACTCTGTTTTAAAAGCTACCTAATTTTTTGCAGTCCATTTCTGGGGTTGGCCCACTTTATTTGTGAATTCCAGCCAGGTTATCTGCATCTCAGTCACCCTATTTGTGAGTCAGCTTTTAGCGAGCACTTCGAAAATGGTAATAGTCTTCCTTTCTTCTTCCTGTTTCTACCCCAGCAGGACGCATCTTATCTCAAGAAGATATTTTCACAAATAAAACATAATGGTGGCTGATGTAGACTTGATATTCTGGGCATGAGGAGAGAGTGAAACTCGTGAGTGGGGCCATTGCGCGGCTTAGTACTCTGCCCTTCGCTGCCCATAGCATCAGCGGACGTCTCTCTGGAGAACACCGGAGTAGACTGCAGTCGGTTCGTGCTCCGTGCGTTTTTGAACGGCACCAAGAAAGGTACACACGGCAAACGTGCATTTGCATTTCGTTGTTTTAACCGACTTTCTAATTAATTGTTGTTTTGAGTGTCCTTTTTTGTATTATATTTATATACTGGCAACTTTTTTTTTATTTTTTTATTCACCAACGTCTCAACCGAGGCTCGACCTGTTCAGAACCAACGGAAGAAGAATATCGAGCCAAACCTTATTTATTATTTAATTATCACCTTACTGTTACAACTATGTTTTGTTATTGTCTAGCAATATATGTCGGTATAGTAAGATGGACATAAATCAATACTTATTCTAGCTTTGGCTAGATGTATGATGACTTCCACAGCTTCGCGATGTAGACACTGGAGAATTTTAGTAGATCGGTCCGATGACTCCGATAACGATACCCGATATCCCGCCGCCGCCTTTGCGCATGCATCGTATCGTTATCGGGGGCATCGGAGGTATCGGAACGATCTACTAAGACTCTCAAATATCAGGCAACGGCTGCAACTCCATGGCTTCGCTGAAAAAGCTCAATGTAGAGCATGAAGCCTTCGTGAGAAACAATATGGACCTCCCATCCAGTGCCTCAGTTCAGAGGGTGTTCAGCGTAGCAGTCGACATATTGAGTAAGAAATAACGCATAATGTCTAACGAGACTTCCGAGAGTCAGCTATTGCTCAAAATAGTCAAGGTCGTTAAATGGAACAAGTTGCAACAATAAGAACTTGAATAACCCTCTTCTCTTTGTTTCTTACCCGAGGAAAATAATGTTGAAAGTAACGCCACGAAAGTAACGGATTACTTTTTGGGGTAACGGTCAGTTACTTTTATGGGAGGGTAATTGTAATTGTAATAAATTACAATTTAGCCTTGAGTAATTGTAAATGTAATTCCTTACTTTTTTTCAGTAACGCGTACAAGTCTGCTTCAGTATACTCCACATCTGCTTGAAGTGAACTTCTGATTGGCGAGTTTTTCAATACTTTGGTAGTTTAAGTCAAACTACCAAAGTATTGCAGTCAAAAGATACTTAGAGTATAACACAACAGTATTTACGATTTCCAGGTATTTTAAGAGTATTCTGCACATGTTTTTGATGGCTGCATTTTTATTAGGGTTGGAGTATATTCTGCATGAAATAAATAAATATTTTAAGAAATCTATGTGAAAGGTATTTTGTGCCTACTAATTTTGTATTTACATATTTCAGAACGCACGAACGGAACTTCAAATACAGTTTAGATAAAGGTATTTTTGAAATATTTTCAGAAATATATTTCAGTACTAAGCAAAAAAAGAAAGAAGTGTATATTTTCGGTTGATTTTTTGTGTACTTACACCCAAATTAGAATATTGCATATTTCAAATGTCTTAGTTTTAGCTAAGGGCTATGACTACTTGGCTTTTGACGAGCGTTCCTGTTCCCGGAAATGAGCGGAGTTAGATCTATTCATATAGTAGAGTATTTGAATGATACACTGAAACACCGAGGTTTATCAAAACAGCCTGATCAACGTGCAACCTGAATTGAAAGTATGCCGTCGGTTCACTTGCCCATCCTCGCCCCAACAGCGCTCGCCTGCCGAAAAAGGTGGCAACCTTTTTCGGCAGACGACACGCAAATCACGCCCAGAAGTCAAAGCTGTGTTTAAAATTCGGGTGCCACGGAGCATTTCTGGCACTCTGTTTTAATGTTTTTTTTTTTTTTTCAAAACGCAACAAAAAAGATATCCAGACGAAAACGTAAACTAAATTCATGAAAAATGACCGGTGTCGTCATGTATTTTTGCAGCTCCATTTGTTATTGCCGCATTTGTGACTGGCAGTACTAACTGTGCCATGACAAATCTTTAACAAGTGTTACTTCAGTAAAAGTCGCTACTATGAAATAGCCAAACACGCATAAAACCTTCGGCTGCCTTCTTCATATGAAGTCTACAGGTTCACATCTTTCACTCTTATAAAACACACACCTCCTCCCTCTAAGAAACCCTAATTGTAAAGTCCAACATTAAAACCGAAACAGTGGCTTTTGTCGTGGCCCAGATTAAGTAGTACATTGCCCCATTGTACTGAACGGACCTTGACAAAATAACCGAGAAACTTGCTGTTGTAAGAAATAAAAAAACTGAATGTTTTTTTAAGGATTACTCGCTTTATGATCCGACAAATTGTATACGTAAAATAACGTTCTTTTTGCATTTTATTTTGCCATCGTGACTTCAAAATCAAGAGTCTCCCGGATAAATCCACATCGCAGAACATTTTACCGGCGAGTGTTTTACAGAGTTTCGAAAACACGAAAGTGTACTCCTAGCGTTAGAGTGTTGCGTTGTGTCTTCACGTGACGTCAGAGTGTTACGTTATGCCATGCAAGACTTTAAGTGCAGACAATGGATTCTTAATGTTATCGCTTTAATTCTCCTTTGGCAACAGCCAAAGGAAAGGCGTTGATTTTTTTTATTTTATTTTATTTATTTGCGTGGTGGCACGTTTTGTGTCGATACTGTCAACTCACTAAGTCGAGTTAACAATTATTCCTACCAAATCATTTCGCTGAAACCCATCTTCATTATTTTATGGTTTGTAAAAGTGTCATATTGTCACGAATGAAGGTGACGAGAAGACGAACAGTGAACGTAAAATAAAGGTTTAATCGGCGAACTTGTGCGAAACAAAATAAGTAAAGAAAGAGCGTAGAGGCAGCAGAAAAGCAGGCAGCGATTCGGCTGCGTAACAGAGAGCGATAGTGAGACTGACTCGACAAGGTCGCGGGCAGCGGCTTATTGACAGTGCGTCACAATCTCGAAAGTTCGGCAAAAAGGGTTGGAGCGTCGCGTACTCGGGGCGAGGATGGACTGGCACTTTCGAGAACAAAAAACAAGCGCGAAAGTTAAACCGGAACCAGAATAAACGCGAATCTTCTAGAAGTTCGTGACCGAGCGTTGCTTTCTCGGCCCTGCGGGCGGCAATATTTCGTCTGCTTTAAGCGCATTACTTCATCCTTGTAACAAAAAATCTCGTTAATTATATTTGAAAACAATTCTGCCATGTTTTAATATAAATAGATTCCCAACTAAGGCGCCAGGTTGTCTAATGGCAAGAAACGGCAAGAATGAGGTTATATATGTTTATATTAAATTAATAATGCATTTCGAATCTGGAGAATAATCCTTGGTTAGCAGAGTGTTTTAATAACAAAATTGAAAATTTTGAAATTGTGCTATTTTATAATTATGTATCGATATACGGTGAATATTTCCGGTCTAGCCGTAGAAATGAAAACTTTAAACTTTTTCACCGACGAAATATAGTCATGTAAGCACAGGGAACAAAAAGAAAAATTATTTTCTGGGAAAGTTTATATTTACAACCGGCTCTAGTCGGCTTTGGTCGTAAAACGGAAAGGTGACCAGGTTCTGTCTGGTGAAAATAATTGTCTACATTCGCAAAAGAGAACGGAACAAGAAAAGTGACATATTCCTAAACTTGGCACGAAGTCAAGCAACGAAAAGTTTGAAGCATTCTCCTAAACACTTATGGGGACTGTATTTTCACTTGGTTGATGTTACTTATTAGCACGCCTTTGTGTTAGTAGCTTACGCAGGTGTGTCACGCCCGTGGACGCATTTTTTTAATTAAATAAAAAAAACTGATGTAAGGTTGTAAATTGGGCTAGTTGGTAACAGTTAAACATGATGAAATATAGCCTTAGTAAACACGGACGAAATCAAGAAGTTAACATGACAGGAAGGCAGCTTACTCGCAACTGAAATTTATACTATAGAAAAGAAACCAGGGAAACTTTTTAAACAGATTACACACACACACATTAGAACATACACCTAACACAGCAACTAGAGGCCGCATAGATCACCTTACAAATTGGCCCTCTTGTTAGATCGAAGGTACGTTACCTCCTTCTCTATAATGTATCCGATGGCTCACTAAATTATCTGTCTGCCAACAAAAAAATATATAATGCTTTAAGTATTTCTCGAGTCATTTTGTCTCAGTGTCTGCTCACAACAATCACGTCACAAAAATAAGGGATACTTGAACAATCTCTGCACTTTTGCGGCAGGATTCCCCCGACCTTAGCCCTAAGAGAGTAAGCGTGCTCTCTCAATATTTTATATAAACACCTTTCTGTCTGGACTACATAAGATCTTACACACAACAGGGTTATTCGGCAGGAGCCACACAATATACAGGTCACAGACGGTTTTTATGCTCTTTTGTGCACTAAGCTTGCGGACGTTATTCAGCTCCAGAAACAACTCTTGCTCATACCTGGCTCATTTTTTTTGTGGAGCAAAGAACACAACAGGAATCGAGTACCGTACCAACCTCCAACCTGTTTTAGGTTGCGTGAAAGCCGATGAAAGTAGGGGACAACCACCCTTCAAATTCTCTCCACACCTGTCTTTCTCTGCTCAGTACCATTTACTTGTTTCTAAAGGGAGCCCGTACCTAAACCTAGAGGCCCAGCGGAAACTCCGACATCCTAAGTCTATTAATCTGCGTCTTGAAACTGTTCCATCAAGAGCACGCACGACGTCTTGAGGGGCAAGGAAAGACATGAATCGACGATACTAGTTTTGAGTGGGCAAAGTTGTAGTCAAGTATCGCCTTCAAAGAGCACGAACGCTTTCGTCCGTGCTCTATAGGATGGCGATACTTGACCAGAAAACATGTTTTATTTTCTTTTTGATGGACAACGAGAGATCCAGAAACTGTATAACCCCTTCATTAAGCTCTTCAAACATAAATATACCCCCCCTTCCACAGTTGTCGTGTTTGTTTATTGCGGATCCGTTTAGGGTTGCCAAATGTGATGTGGTCACCTAAAGAAGCGCACAAATACAAGGACGAGGAAGTAAACAGACAAGAGCGCTCTTGTCTGCTTACTTCCTCGTCCTTGTATTTTTGCGCTTCTTTAGGTGATCATGAATCAACTGGCCCAAATTGCTCCCTTAATCTGATGTGGTGTCAGAATTTTTTAAAAGCACTGATTATGGTAATTGGTTGGTTTTTAGAGTGGTTAACGAAGAAATGACTAATTCCTTACTACATAACCAGTGGCTTTCATGGGTCAGGTCCTCTATCGAGGCCAATGGTGAACTTGCTTTCAGGAACTCACGCGGTGCATCCCTTGAAGGTTTTCTGGAGCTTTTACTTTTCTACCTGAACTCGATGAATGGGCTGGCGACATAAGTTTTATTTGCAATAAACGGTCGTGTGGGTAGGTCAGTGTTGGATAAAATACTCGATAAAAGTATTTAGTTAAGTTACTAAATAGCTGTTTCATAAAGTATTTAAAATACTACTCAAGTTACTTTTACTGTAAAGTATCTTGAGTAGGATACAAATACGTAGAAATATAATTAAATTCCTTTTGAAGGTACTTCCGCATTGCGTAATTTGAATCGACGTCAGTGACAATAACAATTATACAGTTCCGAAAATCTGGTTTACCAGAATAGTTTATTTGCGCGCAACAACACAAAACGACAAAAAAAAAGGAAAATTCCCTCCTCCTCCTCAAAAGCGCAGCTCTTGAGGAGGAGGAGGGGAAGGTACGGAGAGGGGGCTATGGCCCTCCTCCTCTCCTGCTCGGCTCCCATATAGGGGAAAACTTTCCGCTAAGCTTAGCGGAAAAAAATTCCCGCTAAATTTAGCGGGGAATTTTTTCCGCTAAATTTGGCGGGAAAAATTTTCCCTAAATATGGCGGGGAAAAGTTTTTCGCTAAATTTGGCGGGGAAATTTTTCGGCTAGATCTATCGAGAAATTTTTTCCGCTAAATTTAGCGGGGAAATCTTTCCGCTAAATTTAGCGGAGAAATTTTTCCGCTAAATTTAGCAGCAAATTTCTTCCGCTAAATTTAGCGGGGAAAATTTCCGCTAAATTTAATCGGGAATTTTTCCCGCCAATTTAGCATGTAAATGTTTCCGCTAATTTTAGCCGGGAAAAAGTTTCCGCTAGATTTAGCGGGAATATTTTTCCGCTAAATTTAGCGGTTAAAATGTCCCGCTAGATTTAGCGAGAAAAGCTTTTCCGCTAAATTTAGCGGGAAACGTTTTCCGCTAGATTTAGCGGGGAAAATTGTCCGATAAATTTAGCGGGAAAATCTTTCCGCTAAATTAAGCGGGGAAAATTTTCCGCTGGATTTAGTGAGGACTTTTTTTCGCTAATTTAGCGGGTAAAATTTTCCGCTAGATGTAGCGGGAAAGATTTTTCCGCTAAATTTAGCGGGAAAATTTCTCGCTAGATTTAGCGGGGAAATTTTTCCGCTAAACCTAGCGCGGAAAATTTTCCGCTACAATTAGGGGGAAATTTTACCGCTAAATTTAGCGGAAAAGTTTCCCCGCTTGATTTAGCGGGGAAATTTCCCCGCTAAATTTAGCGGAAATATTTTACCGCTAAATCTAGCGAAAAATTTCCCCGCTAAATATAGCGGTAAATTTTCCCCGCTAAATTTAGTGGAAAAATTTTCCCGCTTAATCTAGCGAAAAATTTTCCCCGCTAAATTTAGCAGTCAAATTTTTCGCTAGATTTAGCGGGGAAACTTTTCTGCTAAATTTAGCGGGGAAAACTTTCCGCTAGATTTAATGGGGAAATTTACCCATCATGCATCACGCGGTTACGCTAACGCCGACGCCAACGGCGACCCCGCTCAATCCGGGAACGGGCGCCTAAGAGCTGCGCTCGAAAAAAAGTGAAAGCCGTTTACAACTAACGCCGAATCAGAGCGGAGCTCTTCAGGAGGAGGAGGGAAGGGTACTGGGGGGTGGGTCAAGTGACCTCGGAGGGGGGGGGGGGGGTCACGTGACGATGACGATGCCGATGACGTCATCAGTGACGTCACTGATGACGTGATCAGTGACGATGACGATGACGATGCGGATGCCGATGACATCATCAGTGAAGTCACTGATGACGTCATCAGTGATGCCGATGACGATGCGGATGCCGATGACGTCATCAGTGACGTCACGCGTCCCATAATGCACCGCGCGGTTACGCCAACGGCGACGGCGACGCCGCTCAAGCCGGAAACGGGCGCCTAAGAGCTGCACTCTAAAACAACATCGCAGGGCTATTCTATGCAGTCCAACTATAAGGAGCAGAATATTGTCACGAATGATAAATGATGAGGTGGCGAATAACTGAAGAAACTAAAAGTTTAATGGGGCGAACTTGTGCCCAAAACAAAATAGAGAAAGACTAGCGTCGCAGGCGTCGATGTCGGCGAAACAGCAGGATCAAGCGCTAAGACGAGACTCACTCCGGACAAAAAAAAAATGGCTTGCTTTTGTATGTTTATAGAGCCTTGATGCTGGTACGCCTCAACGGGTGACCGGTCGCTTAGCTGTAGATGAGAAAAGAAAGGTAAATTGTGACGAAGTGGACAAGTTCCCAGTTGCCCTGTTACGACTTCTCCGTATACGAGATGTCCTATGACGACTTGCCCTATTTGACGATTTTACCTATGACGGGTTGGCTCCGAAGAGTTGGCTTGTGACGAGTTCTCAAAGACCCCTCATTTCCATTAGATAATGCGCCTGCAACTCCAAATCCTACACTAGCGGTGGGAACAGCCCGCGTCCGAGAGAACACATGCCCATCGCGCTCTCCACGCAAACCGCTTTCGCGCTGCGCCGGAGGAGAGGGTTGCCGTTGACGTAGCGAGGTACCGAATTTGCCGAAACAGCAAGGACGGCTCTCTGCGCTGTCTCGAAGGGTGTCCACGACGATAGACCGCGACCGCCACCCCTCCTAATTAAAAACAGGAAATCAACGAGGCTGCACGCGTCCAACCGTTCTAACTACGTAAAAGCTCTCAGTGCAAATGCCATCTGAATTTCCCAGAGTAAGATATATTTCCTAGTAAAGTGTTTGGTAAAAATCCAAGTGACAATAAGAAAGGGCTGAAGTGGATGCAGGTGAATGACTTTTCGATTGACAGCTTTGCTAACAATTAGAGTTTCTGTTAGTTTGTTGTAATTGCAAACAGGGTACACATATTTTTTATTCTGGGTGTCTCACTGAATAAGGCCAAACGTTTCGTTTAAAAGCTATGCACCGCAAAGAAAACAATAGGTAGCGTATTTTGAACTGCCGAATGGAAACGATAATAAAGGAGAAAGCATTTATAGTAATATTTTAAATTACTATTAATACATTTACTTGGTTTAAAATAACAGCGCTCTGTTCTCTCCTACAGTCTCAGGGTTGTGTTATGTCTGGTCTTGACCGGCTCGTTCTCGCCGTCACTATCTGTTTATAAATGCTTTTCCCATTTACATGCGCGAGATGTGTGTTGATATCAATAAAATTCAGCTGCGTTTGAGATTTTGTTGTGTTCGTCCGTTTTTTTATCGTTCCCCATCTCAGGGTTTCCAAGATGATGAATATTTACCGTGTTTAGAAAAAAAGAAATGTTTGTAATTGCTGCATAATAAAAGGCTTTTCTATTTTATATTTAAGAAAACTCTTTTTTTTAATAATTTTGGAATTATTCATTCCCGTTGAGATACCAACGCTTCTGAAAACAAGTCTCACTTTTATAGCCCTAGATATGCTAAGCTTAAATGCCTATTAAAAAAAAGATCTATAAATGAGCACAAGGACTTTTTAATTGAGCTGAAAAATCCGGTATAAATTTTCGCTATCCGGATTATGAAACTGGAAATCTATCTGGATTTTATCTGGAATTTAGGTTTTCAGAAATTATTCCTTTGTCTGCAATCTGGATTTTGGTTTCCAGAAACAAATTTCCGGTTCCATAATCCAGATAGTTAAAAGTTATACCGGATTTTTCGGTAGGGATACTTCTATCTTTTTAGCTTAGTTGACGACGTTTTTCAGAGCTGGGCACAAATATATACGCAATATTCCCCGCCTCTTGGAATATAGATTCGAGTATATAGCAAAACAGACATTGTCCTGGATTAGATAAAAAAATTGTTTTAGACCCTTCCGAAGCAGTTGTATTTCGAAACGTCCCATTCGCATTTGAACCTTGCGCATTTCGTCCCATTCTTGTTTTATCTTTCTCGTTTGAACCTTCTCATAACATCCGAGTCGGTTTTTTCGCAACTGGGCCCAATTCTCATTTTACCCATTATCTGAAAAAGTTCCATTCGCATTTGAACCTTGCGTGCTTCATCCTATTCTCATTTGATCCGCCTCGTTTGAACCTTCTCATAAGATCTGAATCGTTTTTTGTTTGTATTTTCGTAACTGGGCCCGTTCTTATTTTGCCCGTTCGCGCTACGACCGAATGGCACTACTTCGGCATGCTTCTACCGTCGTTATGCCTTCGCGGCTTTGTTGTTGAGTCTTACCTTGTTTGGGCCAAAAAACATACCATCCGATATATGTTATGTGTTGGGGTATACACTCTGAGAGTCGTATAATATCTACCCCCCACCCTCCCTCCCTCCCTCTCCAAATATGGTTGAAACCATTTTTTTGTATTCGAAGAAAAGGATAACTTCTGTTTCAGACGAACATCTCGGTTCACGGTTTTATTTATCACACATTACACACTAGCACAGAGACTCAACTGCAACTTTCTGACACATTTATTTTTCCGGCTAAATCTCTCAGCATTACTTACAGTCAAGAAAAAGCTTGACCGATGCCCAGAAATTGAAAAATCGAAATGACTCCGATGTTCAAACGGCCTTTAAGCTCAACCAGTTTTTGCGGCCTTGCGAACGTACCCCCCCCCCCCCCCCCGTTTCCAATTTGAAGCAAGAAGACTTGTCTGGGCCTCGTCTATCTTGATTAAATCAATGAATGCGAATGCGTTCGGGTGCGCTGTTCCCGGTATGCCTTCGATTTCTTGATGCCATGTCTCCCTGTGGTTGTTGGTTCTGGGTCCCCCGTTTCCGTAGTAGTTCCACTGTTCCAGCTGGAAAATGCCACTTATCCAAGTAACGTCAAAGTAATCCAGCAGTCCAATTGGCTCCGGAATATCGAGCAATATCATGCTGACGCACAAACGCCCAGCCGCGAGGGATGTCAGAAGGCGGAACGAAGGAAAGTGCCACGAGCTTACGAATGAGCGCCCTTAGCAGGCTGTCACTTCAATATGCGCTATGGAACCTAGCCTCCTTAACATAAGCCCACACTCTTTGCGAAAAATAAAAGTAGCTCTCTCGAACAGCAGCTTGAGGAAACAGGGCGCTTAGACCACCAAGAAGCGCCGGCTCAAAATCTGCTCTTTAATGTCATGGATCCAGAAAGCAATCCCAGCCGATGTGAGTGCACCTTTGAGCATTTCAAAGGCACGGACATAGATTTGTCGTAACCAGCTCGACAGCAAAAAGTAAACGGCTGCGCTATGCATGCCGTGAGTTACAACATGCAGAGGTACAAGTTGGTCATGAATGTGGCGTACAATAAAAACATCCCGTCCTCAAAAATAGTTTTGGTTGACGACAGCCGCTGCCTTCCATCTCGTGTGGCGAAGGAAAGTATGCAAGAGGGAGCAGTGTGGTCGTCGATGATCAGGAACGGCTCTGCGCATTCTGTATTTTTGTGGGTTTCGTTTAGTTGCAGAGTTTCGGCTGATAAAGGAAGCGATGACTGCTCAAAGCGCCTATTCAGATACATCGTATCTTTCAGGCTGGCAAATGTGGGCACTTCTTCTGCGACTCATCTGGCACATAAAATAAATTTAGTGATTTGGCTTAGCTAACTTCACATAATACTACGTATATGTGATGGATTTAATAATTCGTCGACGTACTGTACAACAGGTGTGGAGAAGTTTCTTGTTAAACAAACTTGACACGGCTGTATTGGGTTTCTATGCAGCTGCCTTTTTCGGCGCCACTCCTAGCTGGTTCCTTACAAGCGTCGCCTCGACTACAGCATGGTTATGGTCGTTTAGAAGTAAAAGAAACGTAAAAATGCAATGACACATTAACTGGCGGTAAGCTTGTACTAAGGGGGTGGTAAGAGTAAGTAATGAACGAAAACAAATAGCAGCGATTTCTATCATGTCTAAACAGACAGGCAAAGAAAAACAAATATAGCAACATACTTGATCTGCTCTTCACGTTCTCTTCTTAAGTTAAGATCTTAGCCGCGCATCCTGATGTGATGTGAAGGCAACAAACCCATGCGACCGTTCCATTTGCATTCTGGCTTTGTTTGTGATACTTTTAGCCTTCAAGGTGGATACACCATGTTTGTTTTCTGCGTTTCGCTCAGTACAAACTCGGAGTTTGACAGTCAAACTCCGAGTTTTTTCACAAAGCATAGTGTAATCTCCACCGCCCAATACGGGTTCCAAAAGGAAAAAATCTACAGAGCAAGCTCTTCTCGACATAAAAGAGAAATTGGTCGCAAATATTGAAGACAAGTTAATTACACTCGGACTGTTTTTAGATTTGAGGAAAGCGTTCGACACTGGTCAGCATCCTATTTTACTCAGAAAACTAGAACATTACGGCATCGCGGGGTCGCGCTCGCATTACTAAAAAGCTATTTAACAAATCGTCAGCAATACGTAAAAATTGACAATCTAGAATCAAATAAGGAAAAAACGCGTCATGGTGTCCCACAGGGTTCTATATTAGGCCCTTTACTTTTCATAGTTTATATAAATGATATCTTAAGCATTTCTGGTTCCCCGGAGTTAAAAATGTATGCAGACGACACTAATATAATTTTTAGTGAAGCAACTCCAGAATGCCTCGAGAAAAGGGCAAACGCCTATCTTGTAAAGCTTTCAAAATGGATGAGTTCCAATGGGTTGCAAAAAACACAAGCAAAACAAAATATGTGATTTTTAAACCAGCAACAAAACGTCTTACAAACTCCCTTAAGATTACATTTGAAGGTGATT
Organism: Ixodes persulcatus; assembly: GCA_013358835.2. Taxonomy (NCBI): domain Eukaryota; kingdom Metazoa; phylum Arthropoda; class Arachnida; order Ixodida; family Ixodidae; genus Ixodes; species Ixodes persulcatus. The sequence continues at coordinate 250,970 of JABSTQ010010633.1, read as the reverse complement.
TAATAGATCAAGTAACTGGGCAAAAATTTCTGGGTGTGTGGTTTAACCAAGAGCTAAAATGGAATACACATATAAGTAAACCAAAGTCACAATTATCATGACTTCTTGGCTGTATTTATAGAGTGGCAAGCCTTGTGCCGAGGTGGTTAGTGGAAACATTGTATTACTCCTTATATTTTTCCAAAATGTGTTATGGGATTCTTATATGGGGCACAACTACAGTATCCGATTACTATAAATTACTAATCCTACAAAAAAAAGTTCTACGCATATTGGAAAACTTTGGGGGGGAGAATAAGAGAACTGCGGACGGAACCACTTTTTAATAAATACCAGATCTTAAATGCAAATCAAGTATACTACTTCAAATTATTTCAATTCATTTATCGAAAAAGGTTATACGCCACCGCAGTCGCAACTGAAGAATTGTACCCGTTCCGTCATGTTAAAAGAAGGGAACCCTATACAAGAACAAATAACGGAAGGCAAAGCATACACTATCAAACAATTAGTCTATTAAATAACATTAAGTAACATCTAAGCTTCTTAATCTAATAAAGCGTTGTATTATACTTTATACCTTCAAAGTTCATCTTTGTTTTATTTTATGTGCATGACTCGCCTTGTTTTATTTTGCTGGGTATATACTGTTCAGTTTCTGTAAAGTGAGCGATAATGATGTTTGTTATTTGTGTGCTCCTTAGATGACTTGTTTTATCCTTTCATGTTGATTATAATCTGTATCCTCGTTTTTTGCATCCAGTACGCATTTTTATCCGTATATACATGGCTTTTATTGTTGCATCTGTGTGATGTATGTGTGCCTCAGTTCTGTAAAAGTTTTTTTTTATCATGCTGTATTATTTGGTTAGATCGAATTCATTTTCATATTATTTTTTTATGTGTGGACTGTAAGGGACCGGTGCCACGTCAGGCTTTTTTAGCCTTTGGCACCGGCCCTTCTATCGGGCTTTGCCCGAGGGAAAACAAATAAAGAAAGAAAGAAAGAAAGAAAGAAAGATCGTCCATGACTGGCGCCTCGCTGTCGAGTGGAGTGACGATTGGATAATGCGCATTTCGGTGTGCAATGTTGATTCTTTGAGTGCGAGGCGGACGTACAGTCTCGTGTTATGACACAAAGACGGTTCAGCGTTTTATGACTCATTGCCCACTCCCCATCCCGGAACACAAAACAACTGAATTCTGCGCCCCGTCTTAATTCAGCCTCTGCCGAATATCCTCCCCCACACGAAAACACGTACACACTTTGCCTCCAAGAAATGTCAATACTCCGGGTTACCAGGATGGGCTATTAATAGCAAAATTGGGCTGCTTTGTACTGAATTTGGTATAGAAAATTGGCGGTTAGCTATGCGGCTATTTTCGGGCTAATTCACATCTTAACGTGGTATTTGTTTTTTGCTTGGTTCAGAGTAGATGTACAAAAGACAATTCAGCATGAAAACAAAGCGACAGTCCACCCTTTCCGGATTCCCACTTTCAGGAATTTTCATTCCGAAGATGCGTGGGCGTGACGATCTCGACGTACTGCTAAAATACTTAGCAGAGAGAGAAAGACGGTGTCGTGGCACACACACGCACAACACAATTAATGTATTTATACGTATTACCAAAAAAAAAAACTAATTTGGAGTGGAAAGAGTCGATTGCGACGGGTCAAAGCAAGTAACCTTTAAGAATTGCTGTATTGAAAAGGGCCAAGTGAGACGGGCGAAACAATAACGGGGTCCAATGAGGAGGGTTGAAATGCGAAGGACGAAACGGGAAAGGGTCAAATCCGACAGGTCAAAACTAGAAGATCTTTTTGAGAATGGTTGGTGGCCACGGGTGGTTATCATTTGAGGCCGTCCTCGTTTCGCCCTTCTCCCTTGGCCCTTCTCAAAATTATCTTCTTGTTTAGACCCGTTGCATTTGGCTCTTTTAGTTTTGTTCTTCACATTTCAACCCTCCTCATTTGGGCCTGTTCTTGTTTTGCCCTTCTTTCTTGGTTCTTTAAGAAACAACCTTTTTTAAAAAAAATATTTCGCTTTGACCCGTGCACCTGATTTTTTCCGTTCCGAATTCGTTTTTTTTCGGGGGTAATATTCATAAATGCGTGCGTGCGTGCGTGCGTGCGTGCGTGCGTGCGTGCGTGCGTGCGTGTGCTTGCGTGTGCGTGTCATGCTACCGGCTTACTCTCTCTGCTAAGCATTTTAGCAGTGCGTCGAGGTCGTCGAGTAAAGCTACCTCAAGGCGTTGTTTCGAGACCCAAACATTGAACACCGACCTCGAGTTCGAACTCCGTGGAAATGCAGAACACAAGGTCGCCTGCTTCAAATGGATGCTTGGGCGTGTTGGTAAAGCATGATGATTAAAACGTACAGCGCAAACAGACGGGACAAAGTTGCTCTGGTGCCGTATTTGCAAAGACTTTCCCATGAGTCAAAAAAAAATAGGAAATCGAGTAGACATCACTGTTATCTTTTCTGCCCCTAACGAGTTATCTAAGCTTCACACAAATGCGGCCTTTAGGTTGTACTATGAAGAATGAAAATCGGTTTGTTCAATGCCCAGAAAAAGTTTTTTATAGACCCCTTTCGAAATATTGCCCTCTGCTGGTAGCTGTAAAATCCATGCAGAATGGCGGACTAAAACCTCTACGCCACGGCACACTGGAAAAAACTCACCCTCAGAAGATGATGATGACCGCAGTGACGTTCCACTTGCGATGCTGTTTGTTCGTCTCGTCGGCCCATAGTGTTGGCCGCGCTCTGACGTTCGCTATCTTATGGAATGACTTGCACGTTCCTTGATGCAGTTGTTCCGCCATTGCGCAGGGGTTCCGACCTCCTAATAATCGGCACGTTACTTTCGAAAGGGGTCTATTCCATTCCGCTTTCCTGTCCTAAAGAGTACCTATGTCAGACTGGCGGATGCCTGAACGATAGGTTGAGAGAACGCTATTACAACGTAAACAGGCTAATATCAGGACCCTTGAGCATTCATTGTCGTGACCGTGGGTGTGATGCAGATTTCAAGAAATGATTAGTCATTGGAAAAAGCGGCAATGGCCTGACCAGAGAAATTGTCGAAGGGGAGATGATTGCGCGCCTAAAGGAGAATTGTGTAAGCGCGCTCTGTGTTTCGCTACCAGGTAAAGAGTTTAGAATTCCTTGCACGACGACAGGGCATTCACGACGATAATGCTGGAATCTAGTGTGTGTCATCGGGTGCGTGTGTGTTTTTTTTTTTGTTTAGTCGTCGTATGTAGGGTTGTGATTTTACGATTAAACTTCAGTTTTTAAGTTCAGCGATTGTGTGTACTCCCTTCTGTCCCATCTGTTTGTACTGTACGCTTTAATCATCATCAGCTTCTTGCGCATGGGTTGCGCTGACGTCAAAACGCTGAACTCTCAATGGCCCCGATTGGAAAGATAGTGGGTAGATATCAATGCTAGCTGCTTTGAGGTCTACCCACTATCCTACCAATCGGAGCTAACGAGAGCTCGGTGGCCTGACGTTGCCGCAACCCCCGGGCGCAAGAGGCAGACGAGCATGCGCTCCGCCTAGCAACTCGGAGCAAAAGTTTCCGTCAGTCACTGCGGAAAACGTTAAATTATGACTGCGCTCGGATAGCTAGGTATAACTTATTCGGGCTTCCGCGTTTGCGCGAGTTCAGGCTCTCCCAGATGGCAAATGCTGTTTGAAAATAACTGCTTTCCGTGGTGTCAACATCCTGAATATTTGTTTTTCAAACTATACACCATTTTGCCTTACGATTGTCCGCTGCAGACGCTATGAGTGTGATTCCACACAATAAAACGCCGTGAGCGTATCACGTGGCTACGCACCTCGCACGTCACTGCGCCCTACCCGAAGGTCACGTGGGATTCCCGCTGCATTGAATTGGCTTCGGTTGCTCGTAGAGAGCTCTGCGGTCCAGCGTTAAATTAAACGGAGTTTTAAGGGCATTTCGAGCGGTCTGCGAAGTAGCGCAGCTGGAATCGTGCCCATGCTTCGTCCCGCAACATTCGAGACCTCTCCTGACACCGTAGTGCCGTTCTTTACGCGATGTCGTGAGAGATTGAAGCGTCACCTGCATCCTCGTAACTTTTCGCTGCTCAGAAGTAAAAACATACACCAAACAGGTGAACCAACGCTAAGAGCTCTTGAAGCAGTTAAAACATTTCGAGCCCTTAAAAGCACGAACAACCGAGAAGCTTAGTCGTTTTCGAGCAAAGCAGCCGAAAGGAACAGCAGCACCGAAAGTCCTTCACAAGTGTGAGTTTTAACTTGGTTTGGGTTCAGTTCGCCAGTTTAGTTTGGTTGCTAGCATGCGCTGCGTTGGGTACCGCCTCAATTCACTATAAAAGAACAGTTTAGCCGACGGCGCTAAAATCCACTAAAAAGCGAACTTCCTCCAAAGTTTACGATACAGAAAGAGGGAAATTTAGGACAAACAGACAAGACAAGCCTGACCAAATGCTTAACCAAAGTTTCACTAAGCCACTTGTCGCTAAAACATGAACGAAACTCCATGCTGACGTTTCGCGCTAAGGCATTCAGCAATATCAGATACTGAATAAAGAAAATAGGGTGCATTGCACAGTCGCATCGCTAAGGCTGTGAGAAGTCTGGAGACATGCAAGTCAGGCGATGGTAGTTAGCCTCTTTCGAAGGATCACGTTGGAAAACAACGCGACTATGGCGAAAACGTGATGCAGTGAAGTTCTCACAAGTTTCCCCACCAAAGAAAAAAGGCTCCGAGTTATGAAATCGTTTCGCTAAAACCGGTCTCTCTGAGTTCGCCAGGCCCTAGTCACGCTCCGGAAAAGCCTCGACTCAGACGGATCTCGTATAGAGCTGGAAGTATAATTTATCACGTAGAACACTCCAGCGGAACATTGAAGTTTGGTTCGACAGGTTGACAGGTAACGCCATCTTGCGCCGCAATCATTCAACCTGACATCGAGCTCGAACGTCGGAGTTCCCTGCCAAACAGTGACGCAGTGCTAGTATTCCCATCATTTTTCGGTGCTAAGGGGCTGCTTAAAGTTACTTTTTTTGGCCACCACAAAGAAGATTCACGTCAATATTATTATAGTATTCTTACAGTGCTAAAAAAGGACAAACCAAAACTGAGTAGATTCTGTATATGATTGCCTTTTTTATTGTTCCTCAATTAAACAATCGTCAATACGTGTACACATACTAACTGCTTTATTGCACTCTGTCCTGAAAAATTATTTTTTTCTTTTCAGTTTTGGAGAATTGTTTTTGTAATGAATATTTCAAAGATAGCCAAGGGCGTTCTGATGCTCGCCCTGGTGGCTGCGCTTTTGGGAAAAGCAGAAGCTTGGCACCACGAGCACAGTTTAATGCATAAATACATGCAGGTAAGAAAAGTAAAATAAGCACCTTGACGCTTCAGAACAAACAATAAAAATATGTTTGTTGTAACATTTTTAATTGTATGTGTCCGAGGTACGAGTACTATGTTCAAAGTCAAGCACAACTCTTGGCGAATTCGCGTGGTTTATCGTCAGCGAGCCCTTGCCGGTGGCACCGGTAACCAAAACCGCGCCAGCGGCGCACCACGTGACCCTCTCCACCCAAACACTAAACGCCGGCAACTGGCATTTTCTTCTGCCTGGGTCGCGCGTGAGCTTTGTTAACTTCGAATATTTTATGATACAATAGGCACGCTGTATGCATCATAAACATATTTTCGGACTCTGAGATGTGGGTAAACACAAGTGGCATCACAATATTTTTTTTTATATATGTCTACGTTACCACAGTCATTGCAGTTTACGAAATCTTAAAATATAAACTTAATACTTGGAGGGTACAATAAAAATGATTGGCGGAGCACATGCGTCAAGCTTTTATATATTTTGTTTTAATTTGGCAAGAACTAAAGATATTCAACGAGGCTCCCACAAGGCTTACCAGCGTCGCTGTTTGTATTCTATTTTCTTGTTATTACCTTCTTCAGGAATCCTCCGTCTTTTCATTCCGCCCCTCTAATTGAAATTGTAATGGGCGCTCTAGTGTCCAGCTGCAACACTATCAATACATTTTTGCTTTTTTTAGCGGTATAATAAAACGCTGTGTCCCAGCGCGAACTCACCTTGCGCAAGTGTCATTTAAAATATTTTACCGTTGTCTTTGTTGTGTTCTCGAAGCACGAAGAGGTGTCTGTCTCATTGGCTTCACCTTCTACTCAAACCCGCTATCGGCAAGCGTTATTTAGATTGGTTCACTTTCGAGATTCGCATATGACGACACCGGATGCAGTCTGGCAGACAAGCTGCACGATTTCGTAGAGCTCGTGCAAAAGTTGTGCCGATAAATTGCCGGCACACGCCTGAGTGGGGCTACACGAACGGCGCGCACTCGCCAGGCTTTGACCACGTGAACGCCCTTGCCGAGGATATGGCAAAATATTTTGCCGGAGATTGACGTCCCGAATTAGCCATCTGAAATTTTGAACTGAATGAGAAAAGCGCTCGCTGTCAGGTCGCGCTCTACGCCGCCAGCAAGGGATACGCCGGCCAGTTTGCACACTCAATAGATGCTCGCACGTCACCTTTCCTATATAGGACACTTTCCTAGGCAGACAATATCTAAGGCACTTCCAGAGTGAAAATATTACCAAGCTGTCCAGGAAGCTAAAGTGACCAAAATATCATTATGAAAGAGTTAGTTTCACAGTGAGTACACGTAAGCAATAGTAACGTTATATTGATTCCAGAGTCTAGTACTACCCTAGGCTGCCTTGACTCTAACACGATTCGCATCGAATTATAAAGCTTTTGACAAGCCAGTTAAAGATACCACGTTCCTTTTCGATGCAATGATGATTGTACTCTAACTAAACATTACTTTTCGTTGACTGACGTATGCATACACGTTCCAAAATGCGTCGTTGCCGCATCAGAACCAAGGAGTGACACTACGATCACAGGGCAACACAGAGGAACGCGCGGGAAATGCGCGACTACCTCACATCCAAGCGCGAGTCGTCCTTACTTGAAGGACTATAAGTCCCTAGATAGGAGCTTCCTACAAGTAGCGACATTATTTGAATCGCCGACTGCGTGACGGAGCAGGTTTCAGGTAGCGAATGGCACCGCACAGAAGAGGTTTCAACTAAATGCCGCCATTTGTTTTCCAGCGGGATCTAATTTGTCATTTTTATTGGTTGTCGTTACTTGTAAAAGAAGTATCAAGGGACTTTAGCGCACTCGGGGAAACAGAAGCACGTGGCAGCATTTCGAGGGTAAACAAACATACGAAGTACGCATAGGGCCGACTAACTTGCACGCCGTATAAAATATGTTTTGATCTATGTAAGCGCGCGGGGCGCCCTAAAGCGGTGGTCCCACTGCTCATACAGCTTAGAAAAGACAGTCTTCAAACACGAGTCACAGCAATATCCGTGGTTCAAATGCCGCTTGCAATGTTTTCTCCTTGAACTCATTGCCATGTGGTATTCGAAGCAGGGATCTCGCGGTGACTCGCATTTGAATCTGTATGCAGACTGTCGTTTGTATGATGTCTAAGAAGTGTGAACCCGGCTTAAAGCCCCCTTTAGTGGGGCTTTGCTACTAAGCACGGGGCTAGCCTATCACTGTGGTTTGTGGTTCACATCCAGAGCGTGACGAGGTTGAAAAACACAGTTTAATTTGAAAACGCTATCTACGGAACTATAATGGAATATCGAAACGTCATGTTTATTGTCCCTGAGCAGACTGCGTTTTCAAAATTAACTGTCCTATAGCCTTCGTCAGTCGCACGTTGTATATGTTCAATTTAGGATTGACTTGGTTAGCCGTAAATGCGTCTATGGCGGTTTCGAATATATATCTAGTTGGTATCAAGTGACCTACCTTGGTTGAAAAAGCGAACTCTGGCAAGGGATATATTCAAAGAATACTGCCCTTAGTAGTTGATGAGAAGAAGACAGCGCTGAAGATAGCTTTAACAAAAATCGTTTCGGTTAATTATTTGCGGCGCTGTCTCGGTTTCCTCAACTTCTCAGGGCAGTATAGCTTGAATATAGGTTTTATCATATTCCTCTCTATAATGGCCTACGGCCGAAAATGCACAAAATAAAAAATTAATATGTAAATAAATGAACTGACCATACGGGCTCCACAGGCCAATTCCGATCTACTTGGTGAAAAAAGAAACATGCATTTTCAACTACATAAATTTAAATACATAAAACAAAATCAAAAAAGAAAAAGCAGAAAAACGTTTTTGCCAGATTTTTGTTTTATTGAGTTTTCAACATCTAGGGTAAAGTTTTTTTAGATTGCCTTGCGCAAAATAACCTTTTACCCTTTTGGGGAAAAAATGAAAAAGGAAAAATTCCGATTTGAACATTATCTGCCAGATTTTTTTCTATTCAGTTTTCTGTTTGCTCTTTTGTTCGGAAGATGAGATCAATTTTTTTACTGCTATAACAGTTGGTGAGACACTTCGCGGCTTTCGCGCCGATAACCGTGCTCTATATCGGAGCAGGTCATTTTCGGCACTCCGCGAAAAGATGCCGCATTGACGTCACGCCGCTGACGTCACACACCGCATCACGTGACCTGTCACCTGGCGTCAGCCAACGTTACTAGATTACCTCAGTTGTGGAACTCCCGCGGTGGTGGGTACCCCCCCTCACTCACCTCAATCCGCCTAGAGTCGTTCGAAGCGCCATCTATATTTGCGTTTCATAACTGTGCATTCTAAAGAGCACAGCTGAAGCGCCAAATGGCGATAAAACGCCGCCATTTCTCCCGCAACGGTCACTCGAGGAACTGCACGTGACATCTATTTTTGGCTTCATTAGACCCCCCACAGGTAAAATGCGCCTAGGTCGGGACGCGCTACCTGAAATCCCCGCTGAGGCATGGTTGTATAAAAACAATATTAATTGTGCTGCAAAACCTTGAAAACTAAAAATTTTAGAAAACATCACCCGCCCCCATTTTGTACTAATCTCAAATAAAAGTTACTACGAAAAGAGTTTTTTTTCGTTGGTTTTTACGTTTCTAGTGACGTTGAAACGAACGTATCCCGATTCAGTTACCAAAGCAGCCGTCCGGCGGCGCGTCGAGCGAATCTGGGCGAGTCGTGGTGAGTGAGGGGGGGTACTGTTCGTGCATGCAGCTTCTATGAACAGTTCCGTAACTGAGCTAATCTAATAACGTTGGCGTCAGCTGACACCATGACGAGACATTGTCGTGTCAAGTCAAGTTGGAGAGTGACGCCACGCGACTTAATGACGCGAGGTGAAACCGTGAGTCACGTGATGTCATGACATTACGCGACACTCAGATGTCACGAAACATTCAGCTGTAACGTGACAATGCGTCGTTACGGGATACTCTGACGGCACCTAGAAACATAAAACTGCTGATAATAAATACAATAAAAACAAAGCATTTTCGCAAACTGTTCCAAAAAGATTCTCGGGCGATGAAACGAATAAAGCTAGGTGGGTGTTAAGCCGGCGAAACCACGAGAGTGAAATTAAGTGGAGCTACGCGCTTCAAACTTGAGTGCGCGATTTTGGAAGTGTTCTTCGGTGACCACAAGGCGGTGTTAGTTTGTGTCCAAAAACACAGCGCAAGGCGTTCAGGCAGCCACACCTACGACAGGGAACAGTTCATGCACACGCATGCAGTTTCATTGTTCCCTGGATTTTATCCTTCGGCGCGGTTTTCGAAGTGTTGTTCAATTACCACAATGCAGTCCTAATTTGTGTCCAATAAAATTGTTTAACGAGTTCGCAAATGGCTGTCTACTTAACTCACCCTCATTGGTTCCAAAACACGATGGAATTTTCTTCCGGTGTATTACTCGGTTTAATACGAAACGCCTATGCGGACTCCATCGTGCGCGCTCGGAACTTTACCGTTCATTCAGTAGATCTGCTCCGAAATGACACCTTAGCTGCTTCAACGTCCCACCTCAGTTGTCGCACAAGTAAACATTTACGCTACCATACGGGTAGTCTAAAGAATCACGATTGTTTTTAACAATATTTGTAAATATCAAAGCCAAACAATCATGGTATAGCATTTGTGTGTGTCTGTGAGTATTTGTTCTTGCGTGTGCGTGTTATCTAAAAGTACAACGCTGAAAAAAATTAATTCTATGGTGTAGCGAACATTTCTTCTTTGTATCTTACGCCATTCTAAATAGTCAGAGTTCATGATAACTTATTGTTTGCAGCGTTCTTTTAAAACCTATGACTCAAGCTGTAAACAAAATTGATCGAATATTACAATATCAGTTCCCGGTATTCTAAACCAAAAAGCCAGAAAACATATTTATTTGGTTTATTCTTTTAACTCAGATCACAAGTACTCGACAGCCCCTTTCCCTTGTTACTTTGGTTCAAAAATCTCCATGGAAACGTTGACCATCACTAACACTCACGCCCATCATTTTCAAGGAATTGGTCCATACTCCTGTCCTGCTGTACCAATGCTACCGGAATGGAACAACCATAGAGCCAAGATCCGCAAGAAATGTGACAATCCTCTTCGATGGCTTAGGTGAAAGGGAGGGATCTGTTGACGCTACCATACTGTATGCAGAAAGAGGGACTGGGCGTGTCACCAGGTAAGACTAGTGTCAGGGCATTTGGCGTGCTCTAAAAATACTTCATGCTAAACTAATCACATATTCAGTTTTTTTCTAGCATTGTGGAGAATTGTTGCTATTTGTTTGCTCTTTTTCTTAAAACGGCGATGTAATTGTCGCAAAGAAGGACGTCTTTCCAGAAACATCGAAACTTTTACGGAACGCATTACAAGTAACGCGTCATTTTTACCTAGTTACTTCTTTTTTGTCTGTTTACGATGTGACGCCTTATTTTGGTTTTTCGAGAGAAGGAATGAGTGACGTATTTTCGTTACTTTCTGCTGGTGGAGTAACCAGTACTACTATTTAGTTACATCTGGGGAGGAACGTTTACAACACACGTTACCCCATGTGGTTTTTACCCCAACTCGCGCCTCTGACTTTCCCGGCAAAGGAAAAACACCAAGAAAATGAAAAACGATGCCCATAAATGCCTTAAAGAATAGGCATCATTAACGACTGAAGACATTGAGGCGGCAACTGCTTGAGAAAATCGATACATCCAATATAACGAGAAAGTAACGGGTTAATTTTGTGTTAAAGTAAAGCGTTCTTTTGTAATCCCACTAACGAGTAATGTATTGAACTACTATTTGATCGAGTATCAAGCAACGGTATATAGTTACTTCTTTCATAACGTGTACATTCCTGGATGCAAATCTTCAACTTTTTATGTCTGGTAATCCTTATAATTTTGGTAGCCATATTCCTTTATTCCTTTTGAGTGCACTTTATGCGGTAATATGGGTAATAGCGCAAGCTAATATGTCCTACGTAAAAAAACTCGAGGTAAGAAAAACAAACAAAAAAAAAGAAAAAAGGACAACACAAGACATGGTTGTGTTGTCCCTTTTTTCGATTTGGTTGTTTCTTTTTTTCATTTGTATCGTGGTTTTATAAGTATACTGTGTTTGCGATGACCCTGTACAGTGGTATGCATATTTACTTCTGCATGAAACATAGTATGTTTAAAGGAGTGCTTACTGGCAAATATGTATATATATATTTTTAAACAAAACTGTTCTGAGATATTTTTATTCTAAATAGTCGACACTGATGTGAAGTTGATAACGCAGATATGAGGATACAGAGCTTTTAGTAAGCCAAACAGTAATTGTTTTATTGCTAGGTCATAGCAACTATGATTTCATACTTGATTGAACGAATGTTTCAGGAGCTACTTTTAAAAACGCCAAAATTATGTTACAGTTTCCGGTTGCTCGATCTTTGCATCTTTGCCTGCGATGGCACTGCCGCAGGATCCAAACCTTGATTCCTTTCTTTTTCTTTTATTTCAACGTTCTGTTCTATGTTATAAAACGATTTCTAGTTAAAACGATTAGAGGTATGGCTAAACGTTTTTCAGCACTTATACCCGACTGCTGATTTGACTGCGCTGAAGGAACATATTTATTAAATTCTTTAATAATTTAGATCAGACAGCCTACGTTTAAACACATGTAATACTCAAGTAACGTAATTCAGGAAGACAAACTCGTTAAACTCGCTTTGTGTTATTAAAAATCTGTCCGTCAGCGAGTCATGCAAGCGCGGGATCTAGCAGTGCTCGTGAACAATCAGCTTCTTGTTTTTATTTTTTTTTCGTGAACTCGGGAATTATATTCAGTCGCTGTTTACGTCTATAATAAGTACTTGTTTAATTGTATTGTTTAATACTTGTATTTGGGATATGAGATTTAAAAGCACGCACCTTCGCTCCGGATTTAAAATAGCAAGCGTTAGTAGGATCATCTTTTTATACTTCTGCGACTAAAGGCTTTGGGAAAAGCGCTTTTTGCGTCTTCACTATGGCAAACAATTCATCCCATATAATGTTAGACAGTTATGCCTTAACACATTATTATATTACTAAAAAATACTCATAGTTTAATAGGAAAACTTACTCTTCTTGCTTCAATGCGCGTTAATGTTTCCGCTAGGAAAACAAACAGAAAAGTCAACCTATACAACCCAGGTCTTTGACACCAATGTCACAACTTCAAAGATTCTAAAGAAGCAGATTTCTAACGATGATATTGATGGGCCATCGCTGTCTTCCTAAACATACAGTTATAATGTACGCTAGAGGTTCATCTGTCGCTAGTGTGCTGTTGCAAATTAAAGCAGACAGAATTAACCAGTCGAAAATCGACTTCCGGTAGTGCATTTAAATGGAAAAAAGATAGTGCATTTTTTGGTGCACATGACTATAACGTAGTAATTATCTTGGAACATTTCTCAATTATGTAAATGAAAACATTTGTCCATAACGGACAAATATTTTAACTTACATGAGAACGTTTTTGTTCAAATTCATGGCCTTAAACAGAATGCTAAAACAGCTTCATACATGCATTTCTCTGCACTGTTAGAGATTTGTTTCGCGACAACGGCGTCGGCGCTGTTCCGAATGGGGAATTTACGTTGTTTTACGTGCCGAACGAACAAAGGACCTCTTGACAACCAAGAGAGATTCCAGAACAAGGCACTAACACTGGATGAGTAACTCCCTGTGCATGTAGACGATCAAACTACAGTGAAGGTCAAGTAATTATAGTAGGATTTACAATGAATCAATATTGCTTTAGCTCGTGCATGTGTGCGACGATGGATGTTCCGTGCTCAAAATATCCCCTGCACGCTCAAAATCTTCAAAAATAGTAAGAGGCCAGAAAACCTAGGACTCGACAAAAGCTGCCCTTCAATGAAAATAATACAAAGAGACACCTTTCCTAGCCCACGCACCTCATTCTTTATGTTTTGAATGTTTATGACCGCTCGTAAAGATGCACAACGGGATCATTTTCATACAGTGAAAGGACTGGCATATTAGCAATATATAAGCGTCACCGGAAGGCTGGCGAACCGAGATCACACTCAACATTCCTTTCGATTGTTCATTTGCGTAGAATCGTCGCTCGTTTTTACACACCTGCTGTGGAACACATGGTACGGACCTTAAATATGGCAAAGTTTAATATGGTTTACTGAAAAATAATATTATTGTTACTAAAACGATTCGACTCTTACGATGTTAATAAAGGTACGTACTTTTCGGTACAGCCTAAAACACCAAATAGTGGATGTTATTTCGAAGCTAACAGACCACATACTCGTGCGTTTTCCAAGAGGAATGCACATGAGCACCGCAGAAGTAGTCTGGTTGGTGTCTGCTTCAAATTGCATCCCGGAAGTATCATAGACACTAGCGCCAGTTAAACCGCAAGCGCACATTATAATCACTCTATATTTTTGATCGGGAGATTTATAAACATGTACTACATGCATGTGTGTATGTACAGAAAACAGTTTCGCGGAAAGTGCCTCAGTCGTTGTAAAATACAGAGAATGAAATAAAATAATACTAAATATAATTTTAATAGTTCATGTTTTGCTGGGCCTCGTGTATAGTGAATGGGTCGAAGGGCGCTCGGTGTCAGGAGTTAGCGCCGTCCAAGTGTGATGACGTCGCGTGGAGATAGAGGGCGCTGTTCACAGCACATTATGTAATCATTCGAGGTAGTATTTACATATGCACCTTTGTCATGGTGTCCTGCTATTAATATGTCACGCAAGTATCGAGAACAAAAAAAAATGTGACACTCGTTTTCAACTTTATATTTCAGAGAAAAAGCTCACCTGAAATACCACCACAGTACCGATACGGTCACCTTCGAGACCGCAGGAGGTAAAAAAAAAATATTTAAGTTACAGCATTGTCGTTTTTTTTTTCCGGTACGGTGTTGATAAACTGGTGGCATGGTAAAGTTTTATCCGGTAGATCGTAGAGTCGTATGTAAGAGTTTATTATTATGTGACCGGTTGAAGTCAGAATATACTTAATACCATCCACTTTAGTATTGCTTTACTGATTTTTTGTTTCTTTTTATTTATTTTTTTTTTTTGCGTTTCGCAGTTTACAGATGATTCATGTTTTGCGGTGACAACAAAATCATTTTTATCAGACATTTGATTTTTTAGGAATAACTTTTACGCCAAGGAAAGCGATGCTGACATGATGCAATACACGTTAATAAATGCGGTCTTCAGCTGCGCTATATTTTAAAGAGAACACATTATATTCAATCGCGTACCTTCATAAATATTCCAGTAACCTTTGTGTCTTTAATGACATCGTATCTCTAAATCGTGTTTGAGCTACCATAGGCTTACAATTGCAGCCGTTAAAAAAATAAAGCCGGATAGAATCAAACAAGGTGCAGAAGGTGGGCGATTTCCATTTTGCTCTTGGTACTACGTGTGAGTGTGAGACGTCCATAATAAAAGAATCTCGTATTTGGTTTATAAAAAAAACTGAAAGGGTTTCAATATTTTAGTGCTCTGTAATTCATTTCTGAAGTTTTCTACAGCCACGCCATACATATAAGCTATTAAAAAAAGCGCGTGGCGTGTTCTTGGTCTGGTGTATGTTAAGCTCTCCAAGGATGCAAAAAAATAACGTTTTTGTTCAATTAGTCCTTTTAAGACGTGCCTAAATACCTTCTCTTTTTCAGGAAGAGAATCAGAGGTGGCCCTCCTTGAGTTTGACGGCTACAAGGCTCACTACATAAGTAAGAAAACCTGTCGCCCAATATATTATATTATGTATACATGACACAGATTCAAATACCTATTTAAAGTATTAACAAAACAAAACAAAAATTGTTTTGTTTTTTTGTTTTGTCGTAAAAAAATTGTTTTGCCGTTCCACATAATTTTAAGGAACGCGTGCAAGATCCGAAGATTCATATTCATTTTTTTTATATGACTGTGGCGTTAAGTTAGTTTAATATACTGTGGCTCACAGATTCAACAGTTTGGAGTAATTATAGCGTCAGAAGGTGCGAAAGTTTGGACTATATACTTTATATCGTTACTTCGGCGCACCTCTGTCAAAAGGAAAAAGGGTGGTGTAGTTCCGCAAGTTGTTGTAAACACTTTATATTCTCAATTGTTATATTCTCAAAGCTAATAAATCTTGAAAAGTCAGCTGGAGCAACAAATTTCGAAATATCAAATGATATCATGGGGTCGTTGGTCGAGTGTGTCAGAGCCATAGATATATTGGAATGTACGCTAGAGGTTCAGCTGGCGCAAGTGTGCTATTTCAAATCGATGCAGACGGCAAACAGTCTAAAGTGGAATTCCGACAATGCATTTTCAAGGGAAAATGCCGGTGTATTTTCTTTCGGCGCTTAATTATTGAAGCAAATATTACGAAGCATTCCTTTGTAATAGATAGCTTGAAACATTTCTTTGTCGTGAAAATGAAAATATTGGTCGGTTGCAATTTGTTTCTTTTATTCGTGGCCTTAAGCATTGCGCTAAAATATATTTATTTATGCAGCTGAGTACTGTGTGCCACATTGTTGGTGCAAACATGGCATTGGGGCTTTTACGATGTTAATAAAATTACCTACCATTCAGAACGACCAAAGTACCAAACGTAATTTCGAATATTATCCGGCAAACAAAAAAAGCAATGCTTGCGCGTTTTTATTTATTTGTATTTTTATGGGGCTGCACAGGTGCAACACAAAAGAAGACTGGTTGATATCTGCGTCAATTTGAAACCCAAAATCCCGTAGATGCTAGCGCCAGTTCAACCCTTATCGTACAGTATAATTGCTCTATGATCAGCGCGCCGCAGCTCGGAGCCCGTGGAACGATAGGGTTGCCCTGCCGAACACAAGGATCCTGGATTCAGTCCCCACCACTGCCCGTTTGAATATGAATCAGCGTCGCACCGGCGTGCGGTCGTGCATCACTATACTGTGTGAAGCGTATTAAAGACCCCTGGTTAGCTGTGGTGCTGCACTTGCGAAATTTCTCAACTACAGCGTACCCCATTGTCGCCTTACCTCAAAGGCAGAACTACCTTACGCTGTCTAAACATGAACGTTTTGCGTTTTGGACGATATTTTTACTGGCATGTGGCCGTGCACCATTACGACGTGATGCACGTTAAAGACTCCAGTCCAGCAGTGGTACTTCACTGGCTAAATTTGTCAGCTGACGCGGAAAGATCAGAAATCCCACTGGAACTGTCGAACGTCCCACTGTCTAACCAAACGTACAAAACAATTACTTTTCAAAATACGTCATTGCTGTATCTCTCCTCAAATATAAATACACCCGTTTTCTTCGCGAGTTTACTACGGTTGATTGAACGCCATTTTATCGAAACACGTTATAGAGAACGGGCACGTTTCAACAAAGCTCGGATTAGAGAAAGCAGAGCCTGAGTTTGGAGAAATGCAATATATCGAAAAGGGGACGCTGCTTAAAAAAAGGATCCCCTTCTTTGCGCGTGTGACCCTGAGGCGCGTGTTAACCCAACCGGCCACCCCCGTTTACGCCGCTTCGCGGGGACAGTCAGCGGCGGCTCATTACAAAACTGCTAACCGCGGCCCAATATAGTAAAAAAAGACAAGGAGTTTTTCTTTTTCTTTTTTTTGCTTTACCGATTTGTTTTAAAAACTGTGTGCCCTGTGCAGGTGAGTTCTAAGGTCAGGGGAGCAGGTTATAGGCGATTAATCATCAAGATAAGTTGAACATTCAACTAAATTTGGTCCATCAACACTTTCTAATTAGTAAAAAACAAACCGGACGCATGCGGTTCAAAGACGCTCGTTTTAGCGAACGCCGTTTTACCGGCTCCAGTTTATTAAACGCCTCATCGAGAAGTTCAATTTAGGAAAAGTGGTGATGAGCCTCCTTTTAACGAATGCGGCCGCCGAGAGGCGGTGTTTACGGGTGGGTCAAGTGAGTTAACATTTTTGTAACGAGCCGCTCCAGAAAAAAGGGGTCCCCTTTTCGATAAATGGCATTTCTCTAAACTTACGATCCGCTTTCTCTAAACCGAGCATCGATAAAGCGAACCCGTTCTCTAAAAAGTCTTTCGTGAAATGGTGTTCGATCAACCGTAGTGAACTCTAAACAAATATATGGTTCCAGCATGAAACTTGCTTAGTGTAATCTAAAACTATCTTATCAGTCAATTCTAGAAGCTTTTAGGAAGTGCCTTGGTGAGCTAAAGTAACCACTGGTGCAAGAGGCACAAGGCTGGTGGTTAAAAAAAAAAACGAGAAATGTAAGACACGGAAAAACCGCGCTGGTGCGTTTTCAAAGCTCCAAGTTTGACCCTGTGCCACTAGTGGCCACCGCACCAAGTCTTTCGTAAATCGAGTGATTTAGGGGTTTTCGATGACGTTTAGAAAGTTTGTAATTGTAACCATTATATATCTTCACTCTCTTTAAGGTTAGTTAACAAGATTTTGTTGATTAGCCGACTAATAGTGACGATGGGCTCCCAATTTTATACTCCCCGGACCGTATAACGCATCTACGAAAACTATAAAAGCGTAGCTTTCACGGTTTCTTTTTTTTTTTTTACAGTCTGTAAAGTTTAAAAACTCTTTCTGTATTTATATATATATATATATAAATAGATACAGACTCGGGTTTGGACAAAACGGTTGAGAAGATTGTCGAGGTGTTTAGGGAGCTGTAAAGTGGACTTAATTTTACCTGGGAATTAGCAGTGAATAACTGCATTCAGCTTTTAGACATTTTGATACTCTTTTCTGACGAACATGTCTGTTGGCAGTATTGTCCACGCACTAAGAAAAGACTGGTTTTGTTTGAAAGTGCTCACCTAAACTGGTAAAGAGGGGGACAGCCTTCACATGTTTAAGTGCGGCTCTTTACAAAAGTTGCAATCATCAGATAAAAATCAGTTTTGAACGACAATTAAAAAGGTTAAGAGACGCGGCGTACCCCCCCCCCCCCCCCCCAACCTAATCTCTAGTTGTTGCGAGAGCCTTCTTCAAAAGCTAAAAAGAAGTAAAAAAGCAGCGAGGCAGGTAAAGAAAGGAAACGCGTGCAAGTCATTCCGTACATGCATACCGTGTTCCATAATCTAAAAAAAGGGCACCGTCTAAACTTGCCAGCATATTTCCAATGTTGACAGGCAGAAAAAAGCACCGTGTTCCAAGAAACACGCGGTGCAATCTACTGCCTGCGTCGCCAATGTGGCATATGAGATTCCGTTTAGTTGTGGCAGAGTCTACATTGGGCAGACTGGGCGCTGCTTCAATGATAGAGCACGAGAACATAATCTGTGTGTGCGCAACAACGTGGGGGGGGGGGGGGGGGGCATTTCGCTGACCATTGCAGGTGATGTGGGTGTAAACCTAACCTGACTGGCACAATTGTTTTTAAGAAAGACAAAAAAAAAACTGAAAGAAAGATTTCAGAGGCATTCTACATAAAAAAGAAAGAAAAGAACTGCGTCACGCTCCGTCTGTGTGTTTGCTTCAGAGTGATATGATGTTTCTGGAAGGTTGGCTCTGATTGTGGCGATTGGATGTGATGTGGTTTGGGCAATGTGCATAAATATAGGTGACAATGGTGTTAATAAAAACCAGTTGAGACTGAAGAGTTTGTCCTGTCGTGCGTGTTTCTTTATTGTCCCTGTTTGTTCGCGCTTTTTTTAACCTTTTATTCAATTATTATTGTAGTCGAAACTGTCGAAAGAAGAGCCCCTGTTGGCAAGATCTACGACGTGGATATCAGGTGTACCAACGCCCAAAAGCTGTACAAGAAGGTATGTCCAGATGGATGTAACATGAGGGCCACGAGGAACTTCTATATCTAGAATCGACGCCGTCTTCGAGGAAGAAATCTCTCGTTCTCGACACTCGTTGCTGTCGCACAATGTAGACAGTGGATGCACCCTCAAATAAACTGCCATGCAAGCCCAAATGTTTCTGGGTTCTTATTTAATTATACAAAGCGAAAGACCCGATCGCTGAATAGGACGAAATTACATTGGTTTCCCGATTATGAAAGAACAATAAGAAACAAAAAAATTGATTCAACTTTTTTTTTGTTTATAGCTATGTGAGATTAGTATGACAATGTAATGTGAGACATGACACGCGTGGCAAAGAGAAAAATACAACTTCCTCGAGCCGGATTCGAAACATCGACCTACGGATAATCGAGAAACCTTGTCTAGAGTTCACCCCTCTACCAACTGTGGGAGCTATCGACGGATTTGACTTATGACCAGACGTGATGATATACTCTGTGTAATCACTGAGAAATATCGAACCTATTTCCTAAATGTAGTACCTAGCATAACAAAAACATTGGCAATGAATTTCGTCTGATGAGTCTTGTAATATCCCTTGCAAAAAATGAAACGACGTGTCTATTAATAGTTTAAATTATTCACGCAATACACCGTGTTGAGTTTCTAATAAAGCCCAATAGGTGTTTCATATGTTCTTAGTGGAAACATCACAAAATGTTTGCCACTGCGTTTGCGTTGGTTTTCTTGTACCTGCATTTCAATAGTAGTTTTGGCAACTGTGTTAGCAGAAAGATTTTTATCTGCATTTTGTTGGAAAATGTTGTTTCTGTAGTCACTAAATACGCCAAATAAAGCCTAGAAGTGCACGTACATGTGGGTGGCGGCGTACGCAGGATCCTTTTTCTCAAAGAGGGGGAGGGGGGGGGGGCAGAGTGTAATAGTTTTTTGCCATTAGCATAGAACAAATTTTAGGTTTTTTTTCTTTCCCGACAAGGAAGTTATTTTTATTTTTACAACAGTTACACAAATATGCGGTTATCATATTCTTTTTTAATGAGATTCCTACGTGAGCAGTCGACCGGTCGTGTGCGCTTGCGTTACCTCGGCAACAGATGTCTCGTGTACAGACCTTCGCACATCGTACCTTCGCTGCCTTCGCCGAGAAATGTTCGCGCGTCGCAAGCATAAATTTTCCCGTGATCGTTGCCATATCGAGTACAATGTCGTCCCGTATCGAAAATCGCAGTCACGAGGATGCTGCCGACGTCGCCCTCGCAACGCCGCCAAAGCGGTCGTAGTCATGATCCTGGAAGCCGCCATTTGTTTTTTTAATTGTGCTCATCTTGGCTTTAGCCAATTTCTCATCACGAATCCTCTTGGAGGAACGCATTTCCGTACTTTTTGCGTACCCACGCATTTCCGAAAAATAGCGTGAGCTAAAATAGCGCATGCAAAGCGCAAAACGTGGTTAGCGTTCGGCGCATGCGCAGTATGGAAGGATCACGCAATTCTTTGCGTGCGCAAAGCTTCAGCGTGCGCTTTTCTAAAGCTCCCTACTGATTCAGACCGCCATCTAGTCTAAAGTTACGTAACCGAAAGTAGAGGGGTACAGTGTCAAAATGTGGACGCATGTCTGTCCCGGCATTGGCAGCACGAACACACATGCGATAGACAAAAGCAGCGTACCGCATTTACTGTCCCACGCAGAAGAGAGGCGGCCCAGGTGTCGAGCTAAAGTTGCGAAACAAAGGCGAAACGGTACTCCGCCTCAAACATCAAACAGCGAGGCGCCGCGATTGAACTTGACCAAGGCATCCCAGTTGCGCCAGTCGGTGTTTCTTACGCGGCCGTGGAAGGTCCAAAACAAATTGCAGGAAGATCCATTGGTGAATTCTTAGGAAATGCTTTAGCATGAACCTTGGGAAACGCAACACGCGTCCCCCATTGGGAAACCCTAACGCTGACCCTTTCCCTTTTCTCTATAGGTTGTCTCTTTTCGATTTCTCTTTTGCTTCCTCTATTTTTTTACTGCTTCTTTTTGGCCTCGTCAGGGGGTAATTGTTAGCGTTTATCAAAGGCGGACGTGTGTGGCGTTTCCCAAAGAGCAATGCTAACAAATTTGCTGAGAATCCACCAATGGATGTTCCTGTCATTTGTTTGACCCTGTAGCGAGTTTGGTTTAAATAAACTACATTTATATTTACAATATTTACAAATGGTTATTAGTTCCAATGCAAGAGCCGACCAGCGTAGAACGTCGATGCACCACGTCACCCCGAATCTACCTGTGTCGTGGCACGCGTCACGAATCGCGCGGTGCCGAAATGCGCCGTTTACGCTGTCGTTCCTGCTTTCAGTGTAGTTTGGGGACTACAACCCCTTTTCTGTGTTTTGTTTGTCAGAGTACGTCGACTCCCTTGGATACGGTCATCTATATAGTCACGGATGACAGGCAGAGAAACGGTTAGTGCAGTAGGAAACTAAACGTTTAATGGAAACGAACTTGTGCCCAAAACAGAAACATAAAGAGGTAGCGTCCCAGGCGTCGAAGGTCGGCGGGCGCAAGAGCGAGACTGTACTTGGACCGCCACGCGGATCACCTTTTCTACCTGCCTGGGTTTCTGGAACATTCGGCACAGAACGCTCTCCGCGTAGAACATTCGTACCTCGATCAGACGACAAGGTTCTCGAACCTACGATAACGCTAAAATGAAAGAATCAATAAAAAAGAGTGTCCGCTTCCAGGAATCGAACTTGGGGCCTCCGCACGAGAGCCAAGCACAATAACCATTCCGCCACGCACGCGCTCGCTCGGCGACGCGCGTGGCATTACTCCCTCCTTTCAAATGCGCATCGTCTTGATGCAACGCACCAGCAATCAAACAAAAAAGAGTGGAAAACTGTGGAGGCTTGTTATATACATTTCTAACGAGCGTACTAAGAAAAAACGGTTCACAGTCCTATCGAGCGTAGTACGGCTTGAGGCGCACGACGTGGACGACTTCCAGTAATGGAGGACGGCGTGATGAAGTTCATGGTCCGTCTGGCATCACCTCGTAGTTCAGATCCCTGAGCAGACGAAGCACCTTGTAGGGTCCGAAGTACCGTTTTACCGCGGCGGCGAATCGGTATCCTATCCACCAGGGTTGGGCAGTATCGCGATACAAATGTATCGCGATAGTATTTCAGAAATACATTTCGTATCTGTATTTCTGCATCGCGATACATTTTTTTTTTCACTAGTACCTGTATTCCTGTATCAAAATACATTTGGAATGTTTCTTTGTATCGGGAAACAACCAGGATGAAATGTGTTTCGTCACATTTCTTGAGAAATACACCCCTCTCCCCCCTGAAAAAAAAAAAAAAATTCTGGGGCATTGTTACTATGCTGAACAAGGTTCCTTCCGATTCCCCAAACTATTTTTCTATGCGTCCTCTTCTCTCTTTTAAGAGGTGTTGCGTAGTCGGAGATTTGAACCAGGTGGCGTGCCAGGAGTGGAGTCAGAGAATCTTCTGCCGCAGGTCCGTAGGTAGGGATTTCTTGAGTAATTGTTTGCTGTCATTCAATGCCCACTGCTAACCGCCTCTCTTACCTTAGCGTACACAGTACACCCAGCCGGCAAAGCTGAGTCACTGTCCGTTGCAGCAAGAGCCAGGTGGTGGTTGACTTGAAATAGTAGCATGACTCACGCAGTGAAGTTCAACACATATTTGAAAGTGTCTGTGGCTGCGCCCGTAATATTGCACGGCCCAAGGGTACGTCATCAGCCGACGTGAACGTGACCCGCTGCTCTGGTGATCAGAAACCCAGGAAGGAGGCCAGACGTGGCTTCGCTGTGCCAAGCCAGACTTCGTACACCTGCGACTCGTCTCGAGCGCTCTGTTTCTTGGAGAGCTCGTACCTGTGCCGGCAATATCATGTCGCAATCCACGATGTCTCTGTTTGGATGATGCTAGGCGAAACTTGAGGACTGGAATTAATGCGTCGGTTGTGGAGGGACAGCAAGAAGGACCTTCACAACAGGGATGCCACCGTATCATTTTTTTTCAAACGTAACAGAAGATAAGACATGTGTTTCAGGATGCTTCAGGTGGTCCACTATTTTCAAAAATTCCAAATGCCTGCACTATATTCAACGAGGCAAACTGCAACGAAAGTACGTATTGTCCTTTCATACAGCAGCGTGGCGATGTTTCACGTTTAGGGCCACACCTACAAATAAAAAATACCAGTTCATTCCACCGTGACGTCATGTGATCATTGTTGACAGGGGCGTTCTTATTTGACAGGGGCGTGGTGACGTTTTAATGGGATTTAGGGTGACATAGAATTTATTTAGAGGTCAAAGTCTTTTCGCCTCCCTCGTCAGACATACAGGATATCAGGGAAGGGACCACGGCCAGTCCTTGATGGAACGTGTCTTTGAGCCCATTGAAGACTCCTCGTCGTCCCGAAGCACTACCTTCGAGGCAAAGTGCCAAGCCTACGAGAAAGTAATTTCGGGATCAAAAACTTCAACTTCAAACTTCAAGCTTCATCTCAGTTGGCGTGTCAAACAAATTTGAAAAATGTATTGCAGTATCAGTATTTCTGTATTTGAATTTCTGCCCTCCATAAAATTTATTCCTGTATTTGTATTTCCAAAGACTTTTTACCTCTATTTAAAATGTATTTCCGATACGTATCGCAATACATTTTTACAGATATATTTTTGTATCAGTACTTTAGCTACTATTTTAATCTATCCCAGTGTTGTATTCCAAATACATTTTTAAGTATTGCTGCCCAACCCTGGTATCCACCCACATACACTGTCTCCGGGTTGGAAATGGACGTAGCGGCGACGAATGTTGTACCGGCGAGCATCAACACTTTGTGGTCCTGAAGTCAGAGTCCGGCTATACTCCGTTTCACGATAGCTTCACGAATTGTGGAAGCTGCGGGCCCCGCGACCCAGTAAGGGCACCAGAGCAAGGCACGTGATAACACTCAATGGTCATGGCCACCAGGGCTTCGTTATCGCCACAGCAACAGAGCCCTCCACGACAAAATGTAGTTCTAGGCTTTTTTTTAAGGCAATTCAACTTGCGCGATTCCATCTATAACGAGAAGATGAAAAGAATAAACAATAAATAATTTCAAATTTATGAGTTTCAATTATTTTTTAAAACAAAACCAAAAACGTGACGCCACAACGTATCCGCTCGATTTGTTTCGCTTTGTAGCTCCGTGGCCGTTGGCGATCGCCGGTTATCGCAGCCGCGTAATCGGCCGTTTCCGCTCAAAGCATCGCACTGTGCCCTGGCATTAGCACCCGTCACAGATTCGCGGCTAAATTGAGCGTATGGTTGCCCCATGAACTGTTCTCAAAGTAATCGCTATTCTAGCGAACGGAAATGTTGCTGCGGTGGTCGTTCATCCGAAGTTGGTTGGTTTCGGACCATGCGACTCTTGGCTAGCAGACGACAGCCGGTTGGTCCGGGACTTACGCCTCGCATTTGGCGTGGTGACACAAATGCTCCCGTGACGTCGGGTCCTGTGCCTCGCTCCGACGCTCTCATTGGGTCGCGGGCCCTGACCTGCACAGTTCATCAAGTTATCGTGTATCGGAGTACAGCTGCCGAGCCTCCTCTGCTCGTTGGGTTTTCAACTGGGCCTCGTCGATTCAGTCGTCTGCGGGGTGTGGGGTGGCGTTGCGTCAAGCATTGTTGTGACCTTTCTCCCATGCATCAGCTGGGATGGAGTTATTCAGGCGTTTTTTTTTTTAACTGCAGTGTTGTAGGTAAATGTGACGTATGAAAACACTTCGACCCATGTCCTGTGCTCAACGTCAACGTACATAGTGGTTATGTCGGCGATGGCCTTGTTGAGCTGCCCGTTGGTTTGAGAATGGCATGCCGTGGTTTGGCGGTGTTCGGTGTGGCTCAGACAAAGTATCTCCTGGGTCAGCAGCGTCGTGAACGGCGACCCTTTATCTCTAATGAGTACTTGGGAAGCGCCATGTCGAAGGACAACCGATTCGACGAAGAACTTGACGACTTGCACGGCTGTTTCCAACGGAAGGGTTTTTTGTCTCGGCGTAACGGGTTAGATAATCGGTAACTACGATTAAACAGCGGTTTCCAAACGTCAACGGTGGAAAAGGGCCAAGTAGATCCATTCCAATCTGCTGGAACAGAGGGATCGGGGGAGCAATCGGATGCGGGAGGCCTGCCGGCGTCGCCGGCGGTTGCTTGAGTCGCTGGCACTCATGACACCAGGGCGTGTAGAGGTGAACGTACTTCGGAAGCTTGGGCAAGGAATACATCTCACGAATTCGGGCAAGCATGTGGCTGTAGCCATGGTTTCCGGACGTCAGGTCGTCGTGGCAGGCTTGGACGATCTCCTCCCTAAGATCGGTAGGGAATACCAGCAGCCATGGCGAGTTGTTGTCTCCGAAGTTGCCCTTGTAAAGTACCTTGTCCAATGGCGAAGGTCGTCAGGGCTGTCGAGAAGACACGGGGGATAGTAGCCACTCGTCCTTCCAGGTGCTTGATTAGCGCCCGCAGCTCAGGGTCATCTCTTTGACGTCACGCCATGTCGTCGCTGTTCACTGCGCCTAGGAAGTACTCATCGTCATTGTCGTCCCTGCTGCCAGGAGGTGTCTCGACAGAGGCTCTGGACACGCAGTTGGCGTCGCTGTGCTTGCGGCCTGACGTGTAGACCACAGTCATATTGAACTCCTGCAGTCGGAGACTTCAACGAGCGAGACGTCCTGAAGGTTCCTTGAGGTTCACAAGCGAGCGGAGCGATTGGTGGTCCGTGACAACGCGGAACGGGCTCTCGTACAAATACTGGCGAAACTTCGTGATTGCCCAGACGACTGCAGGACATTATTTTCCAGTCGTGGAGAAATTTATCTCCTCCTTGGAGTGTGTCTGACTTGCGTAGACGATGACTTGCTCGGTGCCTTCTTGCACTTGAACCAATACCGCGCCAAGTCCCGTGTTACTTGCGTTCATGTGTAACTTTCCGGATCCTGATCGAAGTGTACAAGAACCGGAACACTCTAAGAAAAAAGGTAGTCACAAGTGGCTACCTTTGGGGTGGTAAAACGTTGTCCCAAATATAACGACCCAAAAATGACGTCTCCAAACGTAGTCCAAAAGCAGGTATTCAAATTTGACTACCCCAAAAAGCAACATGGCGGCCGGTTAGCGAGTCTCGGATTCCCGGTGAGGCCTAGGGAACAGCACGGCTTTTTGGCCGAATGAGAGAATAGGGCACATACGCCTATTCCACGTCTTCCAAGCGCCATCAGACACTCTAAACATACGTCCTGGCTCCTTAGACACCTGTACTGTACCTACTAGCCGGAAGGACGGCAGCGTGTTTGCCGGACTCGATGCGATTGCACCCGACGGCATCTCGCTAGATTGACCGTATTTTTACCGCCGACGGAGAACGCTCAAAAAATAAATCGTAACGCGAGGAATGGGTATGCTGACTTTATTGAAGACAACCTATGCTTGTCGTATGCGGCGATGAATCGCTGGGCACCTTCGTCGACACCGACGGGAGGCGTTCAACTCGCACCAACGCCTCGCTATTTTTTTATCTCTTCTTACTTGTGCTTACCTCAACCGACGTGGTTATCCATTGCTGCCTGCACTTCACAGCTCTTCAAAACAGAACAATCATTTAGGTTGCTCAATGGCACAATTATTACAATTGTTATCAAACTGAGAGGCACGTAGGGAGCCCAGTGGACCATATAGGGTTATTATAATGTACGCTAGAGGTTCAACAAGCGCTAGTGTCTATGCGACTTCCGTGACGCAAATTGAAGCAGACAGCACCCAGTCTACTTTTGCGGAGCTCCTGTGCCTTCCTATGGGAAAACGCGCGTGCATTTTGTTTCTTCGCCGGATAATAACATGGAATGCTTTGGTTATTTGTGTCGTACCGAATAGTATGTACCTTGATTAACATTGTAAAAGTGTAATTGCTTCAGTTGGCGCATTTTTCTTCATCAGTGAACCGATGTTTAACTTCGCTACATTTCAATCCTAAACATCTGTTCCGCAGCAGGTGTGTAAAAACATGCGACGATTCAAAGCAAAACAACAATCGGAAGAATATAGAGGGAGTTCAAGGCTCGTCTGCATCCCGGTGACGCTTATATATTCATAATATGCCAGTCCTGTCACTATATGAAAATGTCCCCGTCGTGCATGAGCGGATAAAAACATTCAAACAAAGATTAAGTACGTGGGCTATGAAAGGTGTCTCTTCGTCTTGTTTTCTCTGCCGGGCAGCTTTATCGGGCACTTGTTCTCAAAGATTTCGAGCGTGCGGGTGACGTTTTGAACGCAAAACAAACATCGCACATCTTAACGGGCAGAACGAACAAAGCGGTACTTACTTATTTGAAATCGGAATAGATTACGTGGCCTTCAATTTATTTTGATCGTAAATGCACGGATAGTTACTGATCCAGTGTTACTGCGTAGTTTTTGCCGTCTCCCTTAATTTCCAGATGTCCTTCGTTCGTTTGGCACGTATATTCCTCTTGCTGAAAAGCGCCGACGTCGTGTTCGCGCTAAGAGTGTCCGACAGTGCACATAAATACACGTACGGAGCCGTTAAAGCACCGTTTTTAATGCGATGAATTTGAAATGTAAACGCCGTAACTGACCAATTATTTCATCGGCTTTACTGAGAAACGTTCCAAGCTACCTAGTACGTACGAATTATTCGGGATATTTGCTTTTATGATCGAGCTCAGGGAGAAAATGCACTCACTCTTTCCCATAGAAATGCATTAACGGAAGTCAATTTTGGACTGGTTGCTGTCTGCTTCAATTTGCGTCAGCACACTAGCGGCATTCGAACCTCTAGTGTACATTATAATAACTCTATGCAGTGGACCGCATTCCAGCTGTTTGTAATCAATAGCTACAGGACTGCTCAACACTTAGCTTATTGAATGAGGCGGCAGCTTGCGCCACATAGGAAATGTAGTAGTAACCGCTAGATGGCACTTAAAACAAATGCTCATTCACCAAATCATACTGCTGACCTACGTACTGCACGTACAACAACTCATGCGCCAACACACACACACCAACCACGATACCGAACACTGTTACGGGTACATACATATCAACAGTACAACAAGCCACAAGCAACTGCAACACAGCACCTCCGCGACTCTACTCTAACCACCCTACCGACCCGATTCGTATATATGCCCTACCATGTTCTGACAAGGATTAGTCGAGTGACTGCCGCTGTTTACTAGATCAATACAAAGAGTGTCTGAAAGTATTATTAGCATACAGGTGCTTTGTGTATTTAAATTGGCAGGCTAGACACCTCTCTTAATCTAGGGCTTCGAAGAGAAACTTGATATGAATGTGATCGGCTAAGGTAACACCGCACGGCATGCTCCCGATCAGTTTCGGTTTCAGATTCACGCAGTGATAAGTTTACTAAAGCCATGTGGCCCCATGCTTTTTCCGCACGTGTAATAGCAGCAACAGTTACAATAATATCTGCATTCCTAGTCAGTAATCGGCTAAAGGTAACATAATTCTTAGTCTTGTGTTGTTTAATTCGTTCTGTTTTCACTTAAATTTAGTGCTTGAGAATAGGTGACAATTGTAGCGGTCAAACGCTGGCGGCACGCTTTTCTGTGTCGATCGAGTGACCGATGAGTCGCTCTACTTGCTCCACTTTAAAATCCCCGAAATTATACTTATGTAAAAAAAAATGGGGTAGATGTAAAAGAAACAAAAACAACTAGCATAGCCGAGGTTCTTTTTTTTTCGTGCTGCATTCGGAGGAATTATACACCCATACCAAATTATTTTAAACCTTTCAGTTTTCTGTTGACAACAAAAAGTTGGCACTTTCCAAGTTTGGGGACACTTGATATAAACAGTGTATTAAGCTCAAAACATTAGGGCATTACAACCAAAACTATACTGTATATATATATGTATAAACTGGCTATAATGAAGACAAAGTGTTCAGGTGGCAATTGTTTGTATTCTTTTATTTTCCAAACCTGAATATACAATTTTATATTGGAAATATTTTCCTCTAAAAAATAAATAAAACTTTTAAAAAAACCTTGTAGGTACTTTTGAAACATCGTGGAAATGGAAATCTGAAAATGAGTCTTTTTCCAGGACTGGGGTAATGATACTTTCTGAAGCCAGAAACAACCTTGCAGACTTCTTATTGGCACCTTTGAATATAAAACAAACCAGAAAACTTACATAAAAACAGGGAACATTTAACCAAAAAACAGTGTTATGTAGGCATTACAAACATATTAAATATACAAAATATGCAACATCACAGTCGTTTCACCATTCTAAAAAAAATACCTGAAAATATGTATAACACAAAAAGGGATATGATTTACACCAAGCAAGATACTGGGCCATAGAACCAAAGTTTCAACAATAAAAAAAGTATGAGTGGGTACCCAAAAATAACTGGAATGTATTTCAGGAGGCCGGGCATTCGTAGTACCAGCATCCACCTCTTGCAGCACTATGCGGCACCCTTCCCAAGTCAGTTTGCCGACCGGCGTCGTCTCCTAAGGATCCAGCGGCATGTTGTAAATTATTTTTCCCGAGTGCTTAAATATCATTGTTCGTTTTTGATGACTGACTTGAAGGACCTTCCAGATTCATAAAATGATTTGCTTTCAAGATTTTCCATACGGGAGAACAGAAAAACGTCACACGGGGAGAGGTCCTGAGACTACACACTAAAAATTTCAACACCCATGTTCGTGATAAAAGGGTGTTTTTCCGAGCTCACACCCTTCCTACACCATTTTTACATGATTTTTGAATATTCAAGCGTGTACGGAAAGGCCTACACCCTTCGTAAATTCTTTTTACACCCTGCGGCTACCGAAATCGGGTTAAGAGGGTGTTGCGGTGGTCAGTGGCGTAGCCAGGATTTATTTCGAAAGGGGTTCAACGGCATTCTCCCCTCAGGCAAAGATTAGGGAGGAGCCTGTTAAGATAAAACGGGTAACGCTGCATTGCCATTTTTCAAAATGGAGCAGGCTTCATTTACAGGAATACGGGCGGGTGGCTCACTGTTCTAGTCGTAATTGCGGCCCACCAAATTTAAAGCTTCCTCACAACACACAACTCCCTCCGTTTTTTGAAGTAGCACTGCAATACTAACGCGTGAAGGCCAGACAAAACACAAGGATAGCTATACTTTCACAAAAAAAAAAAGAAAATTAAACAGCAAAAACAAATCTCGACACTGAAACATTTGAGCAACCGACCACGCACGAACAACAGGGGCCCATATTTAGGGCGAAGGTAATTCTGAACAGTCACAAAACCAAAATCTATTATCGATTAAAGGTTTAAAAAATTCGTGCTACAGAACCAGATGCCGAAGGAAAGAGAGATGTATTTTTGTTAGGCCGTTTTATCTTGCAGCGTGGTCCAAGCCAGCAACAGCATATCCTCGGGGTAAGGAGAAGTCGTCAGTCCGAACTCGTCGTTCCGTCACTCGGAGAAATGACATGACGCACCACGAAGAAACCAACGCCGAACGTGGAAAGGAACTTGACTAGCCTTGCGCCTATGCGGAGTGATAATATGAAGGCTTGTCTCTTCGGAGTTTCTGATGTTCCGTGCAACGAAGAGATTTATCTAATAAGGAATTGCATCGGATGCCACCTTGACAAACAAAGCAGAAAGCAAGACGGACTTCATCGCATCCGTGAGCGACGATTTTCGCAAAGTGAGGGAAAATTCGTCAAAAATAGGGAAATTTTAGGCGCCCAATGCAAGAGGAAGAAACATGAAGCGGCAGTCACGTCGTCGGTATACAGGTGGTCGCCCTCTGTCCGGAGGCCCTATTTCAGAACGTCCATCGTCTCCTCAAGATCCTAGTGGCTCTGCACTTAACAACGGCGGAAACTGAGCGCTCGTTCTCTTCACTACGACGGTTGAAAACATACCTGAGAGCGTCCACTTCGCGTGAGCCACTGCTCGGTTTATTAGCCGATGCTAAAGGCGTGAACATGTGGCCCTGAACAGTGCTTGCACTGCACGAGCGCACGTGCCTGGCAGGAACGCTGAAAGCCGGAGCTCGCTTTTGTAGCATCGGCTACGTCTGGACCTAAGATTAAACAATGTAACGTTGACTGAAACTGAGTATAGCATTTTCTAATGTTCACCGCGACATTAAAGTTCAAGCGGAGGACGTCCGGGATATTTTTAGATGCGGAGCATCTCTTGCTCGGGTCTATGTCCCGCGGCGTCCTAGTCCGCACTCACACTACGCATGCGCAACTCTCCTCCTCTCCTTCAAGTGTGAGCGGTAGCGCGCTGCGCCAACACCGCCTAGAGCTAAGGCCGTAGCGCTCCCCTCTCTCCCTTCAAGGAGCGTCGGCATGAGTAGGCTGAACTGGTAGTTCGCTTCTCCGCAAGGCTCCCCTTGACAGTTGGCTTCTTTGCAATGCACGTTCTTTTTTACTTTCCCTTTCTCTCTAAGCTTGGCGCGGTGCAAACAAAAAAAAAAAGAAAAGAAAACGGCGCCACGGCGTCGCGTTTTGTTTTCCTGTTTTACTATTTCTGCCCCAACGGTCGTCCGTCGCGTTCCTTTCTTCGACGGCTTTTTTAGTTACCCCCGCGGGTTGGATCACGTGACAATGAGGCTGGAGGAATCAACTAGAACAACTCTAGAAGCGAGTAGGTTTTTGGACGCCGAAGGTCAGAAGTTCAACTCTCGAGTGAGATCGAGCATATTTTGGAACATAACACAACGTGAACGTTGCTTTTCGATTGTCGGTGCTGTCCACTGGTGCTGTCATTCCGTACAGATGTTGTTTATCCGCGCTTTGGCGAAAAACTGGATGTGAAAGTGTCCATATTTGAGTTTCTGCAAGGATGACTACGAAAGCGTGGACTATACAGCGAATCGACGGGAAGATCTCGCTCCTTGACGGCATGGCAGGGTGAGAACTTTTCAATTTTTATGATCGTGGTTTCGTTTCTTGTTTTTACTTTTCGCTGAATGCGTACATGGGAGTGATTTGGTTGTGGCCTGGAAGCAACATACTCAAATGCTCGCGCTACTTGTAGGTGCAGACCTAAATAAAAATGACTTGATTTATGAGTTCAGATTGGAATGCTTTCGCAAGGTATGCAAGTGATAGGTTAACGCGGTTGCAACCAGCACATCAATGTAAAAATTAAATAAAAAAGAAGTACATCGTGTCGCTTCTGTGTATCCTCATCGGAGCGCGGAAATGATCCGCCACAACTAACTAGTAAGACCTATATTTTAGCGGGTCTTTGAGCTGTAGTTAGGAGTGCACGCAAGCCGGAAATGGTTCATTGAACAGTTTACTTATCCATACACCAGAGCCATAGGCTAACAATTTAGCTGGCGCCCCTTCAGGCTCCCCAAGGAATCCCAACACACACCAGGAAGCTCTATGGAGCATATTATTATTATTATTAATTATTATTATTTTCTGTACCTGGTTCTATGTGCTCGTGCAATAAGCATTATTCTTATTATACTGATTATAGCGCATTCGGCGCATCAAATTCAAGAATAATTTTAATGTTTGTGATACAAAATACCAGATCAAAACACCGCCAGGGTTTTCTCTCAAATCGGAACCACTTCAGCTACACTTTAAAAAAGGGCATTTTTTCTTCTTCTTTTTTGTATTTTTATTACCATTTTTGATTACATTACCTTTCTTTGGATTAATATGATTTCCTCCTTTTCATTCTATTTCTTGCAGAAGCGGTCAAATACACATCCCGGATACTGCTTTGATGAACTCGGGCTACTGTACGGCCTCCATGGGACAAGCTGAAAACTGACAGCTTAGAAGAGTGCTTCGGAATGTATAGTCAACTGGCTTGCTTCTAATATCACGTGTCTACAAGGCACATTTACGAAGATAAAAACAAAATACTGCTGAGGAGCACTGTCAACGATCACTACAGCTGGTAAGGATGGAAACTAGCAAGATCTTCCCAAGCGAGCGGATACTTGACGCCCTACCTGCAACGTGATATACCTGCAATGTGGCCCTGGGCTGTAAAAAATAAGACAGACCCTCCCGGCCCTGGGCTATGTGGCCAGCCATGCAGTCTACACCACCTTGAACAACCTAAGGGGCGAAAAATGCAAGGCCGCATCAACAGCACGAAACAAGTTGGCTACAGTTTGCTCGCACAGGAAGACTGTGCTCTCGCAATGAAAGTGGTTATAGAAGGGCTTGTTTTTCCTGGTGTAAATGCTGTAGAACACAACTATGTTGTTCACCAATTGGTGATGCCCAGCCAGTGCCGACTTGTTACATATCTCATAATGGAACTACTCGCCGAAAAGGAGACTTCCGACTTCGACTACTGTGAAAATTAACATACGAGTGAGCTCATCTTAAAACACGTGTTGTTGTCACAAGAAAATGCACAAGCATTTGACATCTTTGCAGCAAGATGAATGTTCGCATTAATGCCAAGAATGCCAAACAAAATAAATGGAAAGCTGAAACTCTGCAATCAAGGACACTCGCCGCCAACCGTCACAGATGTCAAGAAGCGAACTCAGACCAAGGAAGAGTACGTCTGATGCCTGTGATGGTGAACCCATTGTGAGTTTGGGCTGAAGCATGTGTTGGACTGCAGTGAAATCATTCAACTGAGAAACCTTTGTTGCAAGGACAACAATACGAAAAGTGCCAGTGCAAAATCTAAAAAAAAAAGCTAAGGGGTCAACGCTAAACAAATTAGTTCCTGTCCGGCCAGCAACGTGCTTGCGCTCCATCCTCATGCAAAGGCAACTGCTCTCTGAAGTCGGTGAATCTCTGTGTGTGTGTGTGTGTGTGTGTGTGTGTGTGTGTGTGTGTGTGTGTGTGTGTGTGTGTGTGTGTGTGTGTGTGTGTGTGTGTGTGTGTGTGTGTGTGTGTGTGCAGATAGTCGGTGTCCTTGTAGCAGTGTCTTAGGTATCTTGTGGTGCTACAGCGTAAATGCCGACATGCTGCACAGATATTGTGTGTCTCGGTGTCACAAAATCTACGGCATCTAAGATGCATGTGTATCAATTTTGTTCGAGACGGATATTTGCAGAACTTATGGATACCAGGAGGCTCGCTTCGCAGTGTTCAAAGGTGACCAATTTCTTATTTACGACTCTCTTATGTATTGTAAATGCAAGCAACTTTGAATATGAAGCTCCCATGCCCACTTTTCTTTGTGTACAAAACTTGTTTTTAGCCGCCCTAACTGTGTCGTTTCACAGACTCGGTACTGAAGTACATCAGTGTATGGGGCAACGCTCGGGTATTACGGTACTGTTTTGCAAAGATAAAGTTTTCACATTATGAAATTGCCAAGAAATAGGTTACAGGTGTTTTTTTTTTCAATGTAGTAATCAGATAGGATAGGTTGCGTGCTGCAAAACAAGTACTATATTTGAACAGGCAGAGTTCATTGAATTGCTGAACCTATACAGATTTATCACAGGTCTAAGAAAAGTTTGTCAAAATATGTGCAATACATTTTTCAAACTATGTGCAATACATTTTTCAAACCAGCACATCACAATTTTAGAATGTTATTACTTTTATACTTGTCTGGCAATTTCGGTCCCATTGCTTTTGCATCAGGTGTCCCTAAGGGTAGTGTACTCGGGCCTCTATTGTTTCTAATAAATGTCATTGACCTACCCTCATCAATTAAATCGACAATTAGACTTTTCGCTGATGCTCGAGTTATTTACAAGGAAATTAATACACTTATAGTGATCACAATATTGTCCAAGACGATTTAGATACAATATCATCATGGTGTTCCCTACTGCAGATGAACACATAAATGTTAATAAACGCACATAAATAAACGCACATAAATGCAAACAAATGTCCATAATTAAGTCCTCCACTAAAACACTAACCCAGTACTTATTACTTTCACAACCACTAGAACACTCATTGTCGTACAAGTATTTGGGCGTGTATTTTACAGACTCATTATCATGGATTGAGCAAATAACAAATAGTGCACTAAAAACACTTGGTTTGTGAAAAAGCCATTTGTGTGAGAAATTTCTTGTCTAACAAACACATGAATCAAACAAGATATATAAGAACTATTGAGAACTATATATGAACTGTATAAGAAACGTATTACAAGTTTGTTATATATCTTATATAGATCTTATATGTTCTTATATGTCTCATTTGATTCATATGTGTTTATTGGACAGAGAAATTTCTCATGCAATTGAGATTTTTCAGTAGGGATCTAGCTCCCATTGAAACAAAACTAATCGCAAACAAAACATTTATCCTCCCAAAATTAGAATATGCAAGCATAATTTGGAATCCACACCTAAGCTACCTAATCTCGAGGCTCGAATCTTCGAAACAAAGCAGCCAGATTTATATGCAGTGATTATTCATCCGAAACTAGTGTCTCCGCTTTAAAAGCTGGCATAAATCTTTTTAATATAGAAAGAAGACGAAAAATAGCCCGATTGTGTTTTATTCAAGCTGTATATTACTCAGATTCCGATTTTCAATCTACTTAGTGCTGGGCTGCCAATTTTACATAATCCATATTAGATAATTCTTGCAAGATGGAACCATTTCAGTGCCATACTTACACTTTCCTCTTTTCGTCCTTAGTACTTTGCACCACTGACTGGAACAAACTACCTGACCATATTGTAATTGAGAGATATCCCATTTCATTTAAAAAGAAGTGCATTAATTTGTTTAACTGAACCTTGATTTGTAAAACTGCATCATAACAATAACATGCTAATAAGCATTTTTTGTGTGTGTGTGTGATTTTTTTTGTTGGTGTCTATTTTTTATGTTCAATTACTTTTTTGTCTACTATTTTTGAATCTCCCTCATGTAATGCGTCTTCAGATGCCTTTGAGGTGAATAAAATAAAATTAAATTAAATGAATGCCTCTGCATCATTTATCCGATTGTTACTGTAGTTCATATTATCTGGTCAAATTACTTCGATTATTGCCATTTCACATGGATTCTTCTTTTATACAACTCCCATGTCGTTCAGAGACAACTACACCACCCAGTTTATCGCTTAAAAAAAGAACACATCTGTGTCAAGATATGACTTTCTTGTATTTCACTACGATAATTGTAGGTTATAATAATTTTCCTGCGTTCTAAAATTGGTGCTTTAAATCACTCGGCGTTCACAGCTCTCATGTTGGCTCAGAAAAAAAAACTAAATAGTGCGAAAACCCGCGTTTCTACGACGTAAAACCTACGCGCGAAGCCTTCAGCTCAGCTTATAGCGCGGCGCACGTCAGCCTGCTGCCGTGACGTCACTCGAGGCGTGTTCTGGCTTTCTCCTCTAGGTGGTGTTGGCTGCGCGCGTTCCCCATCACGTGACCGGGGCGGGGTCTGAGGCGAAACCGTGTTTCCCCGGAGGAGGGAAAGGAGGAAAGTTTTCGGCGCGCGGGTCGCAGCGCCAGGCCAGGCCTTTCTAGTGGGGTGAGCTTTCCCCGCAACTCCGCGGCTGTCGTCTGCTAGCATTTCCCGACCGCTCGCGTCCGTTGCAGCCTAGATCTCGCCGGCCAGCCCGGTCTCGACGAGGAAACCTGCAAGCGCTGTTAAAGCATTTTGCGCCGCCTTACCGTGCGGTCTGATTAGACTTTCAAAGTTACTCGTGCTACATCAGTTCACCGCTGTTGACTCCACTTCACTCCGTTCTTCCGATGAAGTGTGATGGAAGCAACAGTACCGTCAGTTAGTGGGTTGGCGCAAGCAAGCGTCAGCAC
Organism: Ixodes persulcatus; assembly: GCA_013358835.2. NCBI lineage: Eukaryota > Metazoa > Arthropoda > Arachnida > Ixodida > Ixodidae > Ixodes > Ixodes persulcatus. The sequence goes on along the minus strand of JABSTQ010010633.1, from coordinate 213,897 downwards.
CACCCCGATGCTCCGCATCACCCCATGGTTCCCCTCGGGAAGATGGTGTAATTTTTTTTCCGTGAACGTAGGCGGCTTCATTTTAATGTGTAGGCGCTTGGCATAAATGAGATGATAAAGAGAACCTGTCAATTGCATTCTGATACTATAACTAGTAACAGTTACCTTTTTATTCGCGGTAATTTCTAGTCGAAAGCACGTAATTCTGATCACAAAAGGAGAGCGTGAGCGCAGCGACACCCGTTGCTTACAGTGCATTTTTTTTTACAATTCATTTATTATTTTTTACATCACTGACATTGTTTTATATTATCACCGTGTGTTCGTTTTATTATGTTCACATTGGTTTGACTGAACTGTGTATTTCAGTGAGGATAGCTTGTTATATTTTGCGTTGAAATTGCCAATCCTTCACCCCACAAATGTGTCGAAATATTTGCAAGTCCGGCTTCAGTGCGCTGCCATCTTGCTTGGCTGGGGTGCGCTGGCTTGGACGAATCATAATCCAGTTACGAAGCCTTGCTAAGGCTATGCTAAGGCGTCGTAATCGGATTATGGCCGCGCCCAGGAGCGCACCCCACTGAGGAAGATGGCGGCGCCCTGAGACCGGACTAGTTCCGCATCCCATCGAATAAACATGAATTGAGCAATATTGCATATTTTATTAATTTGGACATTTTCTACCCCACAAACAATTTTTCCGAAAGCCTATAAGTTGGAGAGGGTCCGTGCTCCTCCGTTGCTCCGTGCCTCGTGCAAAACCGACTGCGTGAGCAGGGGAGCCAGCGGGCCCCGTCGGGGGGTAGCTTTGGCATTTTGGGGGGGGGGGGGGTTTCGACAACCCAAACCCCCCCTCTGCCTACGCCACTGGCGGTGGTACACCCATGACTTTGGAGTCGTCAAACTCGGAAACCACCAAATTGCAGACATACGCTCCGACAGCAGAACAAGCAGAAGTCAAGAGGCAGTCCGTTCAATTTAGCGGATTTCGTGAAGTTCAAGTAAGAACAATGGGCAGCTGACATCCAAGCCAAGCCAACGCTCAAGTTGTTTTCAAGCCAGATGAATGCGTGCGTTGTGTACAAGCTCCTTGGTTGTTTACGTGCAAGCGACCACGAAAATAGCATCGGGTACTCACGCCCTACTGCTCAACGGTGAGACCACATCGGTTTTATTATGATACTATCCGTCTCATCCTGAGATGTACTAAAGCGAAGGCTAGATGTGCGAGACGGTACAGGCTCACAGCTTTACTGTGAGCCGTACCGCTGTGACGACCCCAGTAGGGGCAACACAAATACTTTGTGGTGGGTCCACGCTGAGGTGAAGAGAAGCGAGAAGACGATATTTAGTCTTAACGGAATAATCTGAATGCTAATATCGGTGCTAGGGCCGCCTGTTGCTCACCTCTCGCCCGGAGTGTTCTGGGTGTCCCGTCGCAGGGGTCTCTTGGGAGAGGGGACTTGGAAGGGGCCGGTCAACGACGTGGCTCTGGTTCGACGGGCTGGTTGTACCGAGGAGGCGCAGGATGCGGCAAATTGGGCTTGCTCGGATGTCCGTCGATGTACGCCTTCAGCTTGCGCCCTTGCCTTGGCTCTCACATTTTCGCCGCGCACGTCCCGATCACTTTTCATTTTGTCCGCTGCCCGCCTCCGAAAAACCGTCCACACCCTTCGACTCGCTTTCCTCCAAGAGAGTTGTCTTTTCCCACGTCCGGCCTGGCTCGCCTCCTTCTCTCCCCGTCCTTGATCGGTTTCCAGTATTCCCAGGCCCCTCTTCCCCATTTCCTGTCCGTGCACTCCCCGCTCCTGTGTGTCACCCCCAACCGCACGCGTCCGGACCTGCTCGCGCCGCGTTGGCGTCTCCAACCGCCACCTTGGACGACGTCACAACTGCTCCAACTTCAAAAGAATTTCCTTCCACTTAGGAAAAAATTCTGGAGTTCAGCACCCAAGTACATCGGCCGGAAAGAATCGCACACACAGCAAAAAATAACGATGAGTAACGAACAGCAACGTAAGCCACGCCAGCACCGATAAGATCAACAAAACAAACGAGGCGTTAAAGCGTTAACATGGCGCACTAAGACACAGGTGACTAAAAAAAATGAAGAAAATTCTGCAAAAATGGCATAAATTTAATTATATCTATACCCTCTACGATTGCTCGCTGCCGGCGATGACCCGAGATGCCCACCTAATCACGGCTCCTGAGTGAGTACCCATGCGTCGCAATGGGTATCGGCATGCCAAATACCGCAGAGAACGGGTCGGCGCCGGCCCCCAGTGTCGCGTCAGCCTGCGATTCACGGAGAGTGACGTCTGCAGGGTTCGGCGCCCGCTGTCTCCCTGCTGCGGGAGGGGGGTCGTCTACCGGACGACCGCTCGCACTTTCGCTGGGAAAGGAAAGATGCGCGGGTTTGAGCCTATTTACATGAACGATCTTTTCCTCTCGTTCCCCGATTCTCCGGATTCTACAGGTGATATCGGAAAGCACCTCCACTATTCGAAAGGGCCCACACCAACTGGGGGCAAGCTTCCGCGCAGTTCCCCTCCGGTGCGCTGCCACCTGTAGGTAGACTGGATCTCCCACTTTGTACTGGGGGTCTCTGCTCGTTTTGTCATGCCGAGTTTTTCTTGTTTGCGCCGCCTGAACAAGCGCGTCCGATGCCAGCCGGTGAGATATCGCCAGTCGCTGTACGAGCTCCGATCTGTATTTCTCCAGGGTCCCGTAGTTTGCCGCGGTTGCCGCGCGAGCCAGGCTGGGCACAACCGCGTCTCTACCGTAGAGCAAATAAAAAGGCGATTCCCTGGTCCCTTCGTGGGCGGCAGAGTTGTAAGCGAACAGCGCGAACGGGAGCCACAGGTCCCAATCACGCTGGTCATGCGCCACGAAGTGTCCCAACATCTCGATAACGGTTTGATTCAGTCTTTCGACGGCGCCGTTTCACTCAGGATGGTAGGCGGTCGTCTGCAGCTTGGATATTCCCAATGACTCGTACACCTCTTTCATTAGGCGCGAGGTAAAATTTGCGCCCTGATCGGATAAGAGTTGGTCCGGCACTCTGTGTCGCAACACTACGCCCTCGACGAACATTCTAGCCACAGTTTCGGCCTTTTGATCAGGCATGGGGAAAGCTTCTGCGAATCGAGTTAAGTGGTCCACAAAAACCAGGATGTATTTGTCCCGACAGTGGTGACGGGCAACGGCCCGACAATGTCCATCGCAGTGCGCTCGAACGGGCTGCTGAGCTGCCCGAATTCTTGAAAAGGTGCCGGCCTTCGACCCTTGGGTGTCTTCCGTAGACTGCACGACTTGCATGCTCTGCAGTACTCCACAATGTCTCGCCTCATGCCGCGCCAAAAGTACTGCTTTGCAACTCTTTGTCTCGTTTTCCTGGCGCCCGGGTGGCCGGCGCAAGGGGCATCGTGGTGCACTCTTAGCAGTTTGCCAACCATTGACCTGGGGATCACCATCCTCCCAGTCTCTCCTGGTTTGTCTGTTTGCAATCTGAGCAGCCTACCCTGGTCGAGCTAGAACTGCCCGTTGCACTTTTCCTCCGAGGCCTCGCAGGCGGCAATCATAGCGCGGAGGCAGGTGTCTTTACGCTGCTCTCCCTTCACTCTCCACCCATCGGTTGACGGGAGGAACACGTTCACCTCTCTCACCACTGCCCGGCTCAACGCGCCAGCGTTCTGGTTTGTCTTCCCCGAACGGTGCACGATTTCGAAGTCGTACTCCTGCAGACGCAAGTTCCAACGCGCAAGACGTGAGTTCTGGTCTCTCGTGCTCATAAGCCACTTCAGTGGTTGGCAGTCGGTCAAGATATTGAAATGGCGTCCGTACAAATAACAGCGAAAGTGTCTCACGGCCCAGACGACAGCGAGACACTCTTGTTCCGTAGCCCCGTAGGCCTGCTCCGCTCCGTTCAACTGCCGACTCGCGTATGCCACGGGGTGTTCTTGGCCGTCGAATTCTTGGGACAACACCGCTCCCACGGCGAAATTGGAGGCGTCCGTGGCCAGTGTGAACGGTCGCGAGAAGTCCGGGAATCGAAGGATTGGCGCCTCCGTCAATTTCTGCTTCATGACCTCGAAGGCTACTCCAGCATCTGTTCCCCATGCGAACGGCTTCTTGCCGGTGAGCTGCGTTAAGGGCCGCGCTACCTCGGCGAAGTGCGGCACGTGTCGGCGGTTGTAGGTCATGAGGCCCAGGAACCGACGCACCTCAGTCTTGTTTTGGGGTGCCGGAAAATCACGAACACATGCGATTTTAGCTGGATCCGGCTGTACGCCTTCTGCCGACACAATGTGACCCAGGTATTTGACCTCGGGTTTCAAGAACTGGCATTTCGACGGCTTCAGCTTCAGACCAGCGGCCCTTACCCTCTGGAAAACAGTCTTTAAGTCCTCCAGATGCTCCTCTAGGCTGTTGCTGTAGATGATGATGTCATCTAGATATACATAGCATATCTTACCTAGCAGGCCCGCGAGCACTACATCGGCCGTGCGTTGCCATACAGCCGCGCTGTTCACCAGCCCCATCGGCATTCTGGTCCAATGGTAATGTCCCGACGGCGATTTGAAGGCCGTTTTTTCACGGTCACGAGGGTCCATCTCGATTTGCCAGTAGCCCGAGGTCATGTCAACTACCGTGAAACGTCGCGCAGACCCAAGCTGGGACAAGGTCTCCTGTATGTTCGGCAGTGGATAAGGATCCACACGGGTGACCCTGTTCAGGTCGCGGTAGTCAACAACAAAACGATAAGAACCATCGGGTTTCTCAACCAGTAAGGCAGGCGCACCCCAAGGAGACGTGGGATGTTCGATAATCCCTTTCGCGAGCAGTTGATCGACCTGCTCCGAGCAGTTGATCGACCTGCTCCTCCATCTCCTCTCTTTTAGAGTACGGGATTCTGTAGGCTCGCCGGTAAACGGGTGCTGCCTCCCCTGTCGAGATCCTGTGTTTCACGGCCTTACAACGACCCAGGTCCGACCGACTCGAGAAGAACACGTCTCGGTGCTGGTCGATGAGTCCGAGCAGGCTGGCCTTCTCCTCTTTTTAATATGTGAGAAGTCAAAATCATCCAATAAATCTACCTGTTCTATCCGGTTGCATGCCCAAGCATCCGGGTCGACAGGACCAACCTCGTAAGCGTCTACGAGCGTCCCCACGACCTTATTCTGTGGCAGGCGTATCTCCTGGCGCGTGACGTTCACCAGGCGTACCGGAACCGTCGCGTCCTCCCACATCTTCACCAGCGCGTGAGCGCCGACGACGCCATTTACCCCTAGGTCATGAGTCTCGAGCACACCGAGCCTTCTCGCTACACCACCCGAGCTTACCTTCCCCTGAAAAAGGCACTCGCTCAGAGGGGGCAGGACACAGGGCCCCAAAAGAGTCACTGTCGCCTGGGCCCCTCCTACCTCTTCCAGCTTCGGCTCGACCGCGTTCACTTGGTTTGCCCAGTTAGTGATCTCCACTCTTGCATTCCCAATGCGCAAGACGCCCTCACTGAGGAGCAAGTCGATGTCCTCTCCGCGGAGGACATCTTGGCCGATGATTCCCGCAACAGGCAACACGAGCCCGTCGGTACATACGAAGCACGCGGGTCTAATCTCATGACCGCCCAACGTGAGCGGGATCTCAAAACATCCGACCGTATCTAGTGCGTCGCCCGTGATTCCCATCAGCTTTCCCGCTCTGTCCTTCTTCGGGAGAACATTCTGCCAGTCCTTTAGAATGACGTCCAGGGTTCGCCTTCTTCACCAGGCTTACCCTTGACCCGGTATCAATAAGGCAATGGACCTTGGCGCCACCGATTTCGCACGCAACAATGGGGCTCGTTTCTCCACAAACATTTACCACGAACTCCTCTACTGCCCCTTCTCTGCGGTTTTCAGAGAGGGGCCGCTCTAGTTTCCCGGCTGAGGGGCAGCCCGTGATCCCAGAGGTCTGTGATCTTCTACCTGTCCCTGGTTCTCATCCTCAATCTGTCTTATGCCGGCTGGGCCGTCGCGGTGCCGATGTGGGCACGACCGCGCGAAGTGGCCAAACGTCCCACATACGAAATAACCTGAATTGGTCTTTCGCGGTGTTCTCGGTGGAGAACGCCTCCGACTGGTTCCAGCCGCACCACGAAGTGACAAGCTCTGTTCAAATAGCCTCTCGAGCCTGTCCAAACGTTCGCGCACTTCGTCCTGAGCCTTATTGGGCTCCTCAACCCGCCGTACCGGCTGTGTGCCACCGTTAACGATGCGTTCGTTGCGTTCTTCTTTCACCGCGATTTCGATCGCCGCGTCAAACGTCTCAGGGTCTCGCGAGAGAGTGAACCTCCTAATTGGGTCGCGAAGTCCTCCGACAAACTGCGATAGCATCTGTTCACTGAGCAGCTGTCTCCGCATTTCCCGTTTTTCTCATGCACGCTCTAACGCGTTTGTTCCCAGGGTGGCATTTCCCAGTACGCGCAATCGACCGGCAAACGCGCGCACGTCCTCCCCCGCATTCTGCTTGGCCGCTAAGAATTTCGAGAGCTTCACGTTCTGGGGCTCAGCGTCGAACCGTTCGAGGGCCAAAGCTTTGAGTGCCGTAAAGGTCGTGACTGCGGCCACACACTCATCTTGCCATGCGAAGGCGTACGCGGACCCGACCATCTTACAGCGAGCAATCCCAATGAGTTGGCTATCTTGCCATCCCCCCATGCTACCTACTTGCTCTAGAATTTGAAAAAATTCCCTGACGCACACCGTGGTCCCGTCAACAGTAAACGAGGGAACAAGACCCCCCAGAGCCAACATCCCTGCACCCAGGGCGTTCGGCTGAGCCACCGGTGTCTGAGACATCGTCTCGCCTCTCCTCTCGGGTGAGGGCAAAAAGGTCTCACCGTTTTCCTCAGCGATTTAATTTAGGGGATCCCACCGCTGCCACCAATTGTGACGACCCCAGTAGGGGCAACACAAATACTTTGTGGTGGGTCCACGCTGAGGAGAAGAGAAGCGAGAAGATGATATTTAGTCTTAGCGGAATAATCTGAATGCTAATATCGGTGCTAGGGCCGCCTGTTGCTCACCTCTCGCCCGGAGTGTTCTGTGTGTCCCGTCGCAGGGGTCTCTTGGGAGAGGGGACTTGGAAGGGGCCGGTCAACGACGTGGCTCTGGTTCGACGGGTTGGTTGTACCGAGGAGGCTCAGGATTCGGCAAATCGGGCTTGCTCAGATGTCCGTCGATGTACGCCTTCAGCTTGCGCCCTTGCCTTGGCTCTCACATTTTCGCCGCGCACGTCTCGATCACTTTCCCTTTTGTCCGCTGCCCGCCTCCGAAAAAACCGTCCACACCCTTCGACTCGCTTTCCTCCAAGAGAGTTGTCTTTTCCCACGTCCGGCCTGGCTCGCCTCCTTCTCTCCCCGTCCTTGATCGGTTTCCAGTTTTCCCAGGCCCCTCTTCCCCATTTCCTGTCCGTGCACTCCCCGCTCCTGTGTGTCACCCCCAACCGCACGCGTCCGGACCTGCTCGCGCCGCGTTGGCGTCTCCAACCGCCACCTTGGACGACGTCACACCGCGACGTGGTTGTCCTGTGCTTGTCCTTCGCGTTTTATTCTTTCGATTTTAAGTATTCATTTCAACTCGCTCGCTTTTACCAGTACTAGTAGATAGGTTCGTGCAGTGCAACCATCTAGCAATGCTATGAGCTCGTTCTGGAGCCTTGGCTTTAGTGCATGTTAGAGGGGGGGGGGGGCGGGGGCGGGCAGTCATCGGGGGGTATCACACACGATGATGCAAAGTCTGTTCACGGCGAGCTCTCGTGCTGTTTTGATTGGAGGAGAAGGGGCGTGTGAAAAATTGGCAAATGGAACATGGTTGAACGGTTTCCAGCATGTATTGAACGGTTCAAGTGCAATAGCTCGAGACGTTGGAGTTGAGCAATGGGAGAATCATTTTAAGACATCTTTAGAGGTTCAGCCTTCTGTCCCTCCACACCAGTATCGAAGGCTGCTAGGATATTGGTTCAGGCTATGCCCTCTGTCTTTCAATCAGTGAACACTCGAGCCGTTCCACCTGACCTTGTTATTTCATAACAGATGTGGTAGAAAAGGGAATACACATTTTCTTTACATGGCCAACACCTTAAAAGTGTTATCAAATAATACCTGCCATATTCATATTCTATGTTTACAGACCGAGGTCGCCCTGGCTGTGGAGGGTGAAGATGCGAGCAGCCCCGAAGCCCACCAACAGTGGCTGTGTGCTGAAAGCGAAAGCTGATGCCTGATGAAGGCGGCATATTGACCTTCGAATCGATGAGACTGCACAGGGTGCTTATACCTACCTGATAGATGCTAAGAGGGTATGCATTCCGTATTTCTTACTGATCTCTACGACAATTGCTCTATCGCGCTTCCCCGCTCCGCGATTGCTGCTACCGGACGGCCATCTTGGGACACGGAAAATCAACCTTTCGGAGCGTTGCGGAGGCTGGGCGACAGCTTGCTGAAGACACGTTTTCTGTTCGTTTGTCGTCATTGGCCATGTTAAGTCTCCGCACTGCTACTCCGACACTCGGAGTTTCATACTCCGAGCGCAGCAACTAAACGGCGCATGGCATACAGGGGCACGACACACCGAAACCACCGAAACTATTAACGAGCACGAGCCCCTTCTGACCGCACGGTTATGACGAACCTGGCATCTCGTGGATATGGGTAGCAGAAGCCAAATTATTTCGGAGATAAATTAATTAAGGCCAGTGTAGAGCGGCAGGGTATAAAGTAAAAGAGACGGCGACGTTATGAAGTTTCTACGAACGTTTAAATATTCCTGAAAGGTTTGAAGACTCGCTTCAAGCATATATAGGGAAAGTACCTTGGCCGATCTATTTATTGACCATGCATGCTGTTCATATTTAAATTAATGACAATGTTCTTGAACCCGCTTGTCGACGCACGAAACCCTCAAACTTGTCAAATAATTCGTGGTTCCGTATTGCAGCGAGACTAAATAGACCTGTTGCAAAACGTACAGCGCCACGACGGCAGGGAATTTCGGGAACCCTCGGTACAGATCATGCGCTTTCTCATTGCGCCTCCACAACTGTGCGCGCGTCCCGGCAGCTACAGCCAGCAGCCGTTGCAGCCATTCGCCATCCCTCCCATCCGCAGAGTCGTACGTCGTTGGCGGCGTATCGTATCTGTGGCAGCGTAAAGGCATCGCGACAGGCGAACTTATTTGAATACGTTATTCGTCGTAACTTACCTTCACGTATTGAAGTGTCACCGAATCCACTTAATTTTGCACCGCAACCGTGGCAGGTTTCGACCAGGTTCGACAAAGCGTTGGTACAGCAGACGACAGAGCCGGTACAAGGGAGAGGGATGAGAAAGGGGCAGCTGTTAGCTCGTCGCTCGTCCGACTCAGCTGCTCATAAGTTGTTGCCGTGGTAATCTGCACCTGCTCGCGTATGCCACGTGGTCACGTGGTAGCGGGAGGAGGGGCGTACCGAGGACTCCCATTATTCGTCGCGCGGCACGCGCGGGCTTTTGGGATTTTTGCAAAAGATCTATTGGACGGAAGCCGTCAATGTGCTACGCCAATATTGGAACACAGTTTTTCAATAGATAGCACGTCAATTCGTTTCAGGCGAGATGCATGAACATGATGTTTCGGCTTCCCAATCGAAGTATCTTGATTTGCTGGGCTAAGCATTCTAGAAAGGGCAGCGGTTCGATTGTCTTCTCATCTCAAAACCTTTTCTGTAGCTGTGCTGTCGGCACACTACCGTTCGATAGATGAATTCGTTTTCAGGCGAGATGCATGAACAAACCTTTCCCGCAGTGCTAACTGATGCTTCGGCTTTCCAATCTAAGTATCTTTATTCGCTGCAGCTGGACTAAGCATTTTAAAAAGGGCAGCGGTCCCACTGTCTTTTTGACAACTTTTCTGTCGCCGAGCTATCAGCACGTTCGTTCAAAAGATCAAATCGTTTTCAGGCAAGACGCATGAACAGACTATTTCCTCACCGCTAACTGATGTTTCGGTTTTCCAATCGAAGTATTTTATTCGCTGGGCTAAGCATTATAAAAGGGGCAGTTGTCTGAATGTGTCCTCATCTCGACAGCTTTTCTGTCGCTGTGCTATCGGCACGCTACCATTTGATGGATGAATTCGTTTTCAGGCGAGATGCACGAACAAACTTTTTCCGGAATGCTAATTGCTGTCTTGGCTTTCAAATCAAATTGTTTTTACATGCTGGATTGAGCACTAGTCAACTGAAAAGGAGCAACGGTTCGGCTGCGCCTTTCGTTTCGATTGTCTCAACAATAGTACAGCCATCTTGTTTGTGGACGTGACATCACGGAGCGCGAAGAAGTCACTCGTGCTGTGAGAAATACTCGGTGCACGAAGAGCGCGCTTGAGTGTCAGTCTCTGGCGGCGCTCCTGTCCGTTTAGTGAAAGGAGCGCCAAACTCTCGCGCTCTGGAGCACGGACTTAACGCAGCCGTTCGCTGAAGACTTTCTTTAAAGGGGCAATGCAACGATTTTTGCACTTTGCGCAAATACCGCTCAGGACGAATCCCTGACGCCAATGAACTATGCAACACGCGATCGTTTTCCACCACGCGCAGTATCAGTCGCAGAAAAAATTAAAGAAAAACGAGCAGCGTTCACCTCCTCAACTCGCAGCCAGAACAAGCGGCCACCTGATCTGGAGCCGATTATATGCCGCCAATGTTAATCGTAGCCACGCGCTGGGGTTGGCAAGCCAAAGTACACGCGCTGAGTTCCAGAAATTGAATGCTTCGGCTATTGTCGTCATCGCAGTGATTGGACATGGGCCACTACCCGAATGCTTCTCGAGCTATCAATTATCACGAGCCCAAATCGAGTGCTCACGGAATGCGCGGGTCCAATCTATGAGCCGCATTCAAATATCGTCCCTGCCGGATGCTGCTACCACCTGGGTACGTCATCAAAATTTGCGAAGGAGAGATTGAAAGAAAACGCTCGCTTTTCTCCTTGAAATTACACCGCAACAAAGAGGTTTCTTGGTCAGTGGCGCTGCGTGTGAGTGTACTTGGGTCCCACTAGTGTCAGTAAGCTCATACAAAAAGAAAAACGCTCAAAACGAATATCGTTGCACCGCCCCTTTAAAACCCTGCTTAAACAATGAAAATTGCCTTTGAAAACACATAAAATTTGTTGCAAAAGCGCAGCACCGCAGAAAAAAGGCACAACTCGTCGAACTCAAGTCTCGCCGGTCTTGCGGCGTGATCAAAGCCTCCTTGGCATGCCAAACCGCTGCGTCTCTGTGCCTTTGCACGCTTGCATACTTATCAAGAATCGATGCCGTGGCAAAGCTTTGAAGGTATGTCGCACGTAGACGTCTTCTCGATCACCCAGCTGTTCCAGCGAGTTGCTGTCAATAGGAAACGAAATCGGTGGTTGCTATTATGCACGATTAACCATGGCTATGTTCCAAATCTACTCGAACGGATCACATGACAGCACAAAAAGAGCAATGCTGTGGAGGAAGGTAGGTTTTCGAAGGCAAAAGTATGAAGCGGTGAGATCGAAAGTTTTTCAAACGCGGCCCGTCCATGTGGTTGTGTGCAATCTGTCGCCGTCGCCATAGCTTCCTACCCCTCCTTTGTCGCCACTGGATCATGCTCGTTTCTGAACCGCAAGTGCCGCAAGTTACAAATACAGTCGTACGAGCAAAGTAAAATGCTGCTCTAGAGGCACATACATTTTCATGCATGTTGCACTCACAAAGCTAATCCACACGGCGTTGATTCCTGATAGGTATTCAAGCGTGCGAAAGCCGAGACGCAGCACTTTGGCATGCCAAGGAAGCTTTGACCATGCCGCGAGACTGGCGAGACTTGCGTTCGACGAGTTCCTCTTTTTTCTTGCGGTGCTGCGCTTTCGTAAAAATTTCGGCAGTTTGATACTTTAGACCCATGTTACGGATAAAAAAAACAGGACGCGGGATGGCCAAAAAAACATGCTTTTCGTGTAAGGCTCGTCAAATTATGAGGCGCTGGAGAAATGCAGCCTTCTGCGTTAAGTCCTTATTTCGAACTCTTTCGTTCGCCTTCCGCCCATTGAAAAGCATGCGGGAAGGGCCTTAGAACGCACCTGTTATCGCTGCGCTGCAGCGTTCTTCCGCAACATAAAGTTCGTCTGCGTTCCTCGCCGTCACCATGGCAATAAGCGCCGAATGAATGGAAGCACGCACGGTACCGCCGCGTGACGCCAGCAACAGCTGACGCCATTTTACGAACGCCGTCTGCTAGCCAAAGCCGAACGCGGTATGTCAATCAACCGCCTCCGCCGGTGCTCGATCGCCGACGCTGAAAATAGACACTGAAATTCTGTTCTATGCATGTTCGTGAGTTAGGAGAACATCACACCCCGCTTTGCGAGCATACAAATGGCATTTAAGTCAAAGGCCTTTGGGCGGTCTCACTTGTGATTCTCTCTCCGTGGCCAGAATATATTTAACACGTTCCTCGAGGAGAGTGCAGCTTTTCTGCTGAGACGTTTTTGTTTAGAGAGAAAGATGAAAAAAACTTAATTTATTCAAATCATCAGCAGCGTTGATTGTGTGAGTTGTAAATATATTGCGATGCTCCTGCAAGTGCGGTGACATTTCTTCCTTTTCATATACCAACTGTGATTCATGCGCTGTCAGCCATGGAAACCATGCTCGGAATGTTGGTTGAAGTTCCGCCTGCAGCTACAGACCATATCTCAATACGGCCGCATATAATAATTCACATTTCCTACGCAAAACGTGCACAAAAAAAAAAGAAAACAATAACTAGTATGCCGACAGCCAACGCCGTCTCAGCCTCCGCAACGCGAGCAGGGCGCGTGAGGGGAAAACTTTTGTCCTCAGCGTGACGTCACCCTGGCTCGCCGTAAGGGGTCGCCGCCCAAACTTCTCAATGCTAGTACTCTCGCCATACAATGCACCTAGTATTTGTTTGGCCCCTAGCCATGAAATCTTTCTCAGTTTGCCATTTCATATCCGCGGGAGCCCGATATTGGTCATCGAGATCTCAGCCGGCTTGCACTGAGGAAGCTAAAATACTGCTGGTAGACGCATCATCTGCTAACATGAGGGAATAATAATGAGTTTGTTTGCCACTAGGTATCATTCTCTGACAGAAACAAAACGAGGAACAGACTGGCAAGTCATCTGCGGACAGAGCCAAAAAGGGACAATAGACCTGCTACAAATTGTGTGCCGCGCAGAGTGAGATCGAAAACTAATTGAAATATGGAACATCAGCTATTTTACGGATGCAATTGTCGTCCTGTGCTTCGTTTGGCTATGCTGATTTGTTTTCTGGCCGTGTGTAACTTGACACCCACTGGTGCTAAAACGAGAGCTTGTGACGAGCACCCACCTTGCCGCTATATCGATCTCACTATCCGAAAGAAAGTGACAGGTTCTCACCAAAAAATTACCTCGTTGACCGCGAAAAGAATTCTCATTGGTCGAGAGAGCTTGTCTGTGGCATCGTGTCCAATCACAGTGCGGACCTAGTGAGATCTTGATTGCGATCTCAACGATGACCAAAATCAGGCCCCAAGAACATTTTATTCTTTCTATTTTGGAACTAGTTCTCTGTGTCTGTGAAGGTGCCTATTTATTTGCAAATATATATACTAGATTTAAAATAGAAAGATGAAGTTTATTTCTGAAATTATTTATTGTGGGCTGGAACTAGGAGAAGTGTTCTTGGAAATTTGGTTCTGTCATGTTTCCCTTCTGTGAGATTCATGCAAGTATGTATGCATGCTCTACTTTTAGTTCCGAAAAGACTAAAAAACCAATGAAGGCAATGTCAAAAGGAGTGGCATCTATCGTCAGTCTTGCCACCAGGAAGGTTTTGAGATGCAACAAAAAGCTGCTGGCGCACATCACCGTGATCTCAGTGGAAGGTGCCTACTGCAAGCTCATGAAGCGTAAGCTCCAAGTATTGGATTTAATTGCTGAGTGCCTTTTACATTGACAAGAAGCCCCCAACATTTTCTAAGAACTCCAGTAGGGCTTTGTTGTTGCATTTTTATACTCGCAACTCATTCACTTTGCCAATTCCAATTTTCTAGCCTTGCTCAGCTGGCAAGCTGAGCTGTGAGTCTGAAACTGTGCCTTTGTTTCCGTCCAGACTTTCCATTATTATTTATTGTTCTTCCCTGCTATTGTGATACGTCTGCACTGTAGTCATGACAGGTGCTTGAATGGTAGCTCCTACTTTCTACACGTGCGTCCTAGGAAACATTTTATAAATGATGAGGTGGCCACAATCATGGGCGTCAGCAAAGTGGCGCAAGGGGGGGGGGGGGGTTCATTCTGGGGGGTGCAGCTTTCAGCCCTATAACTTTGAAACAAATGAGGTTCCTTCTTCTCCTGCAAAACGTACTGCAGATGCCCATGCCCACAATCTAGGCCAGCGGTTCTGGAATGAGGGTCTGCGGAACCTGTCCGTAAATGCAGTTTAGGAGTCCGCAAAATCTGCCGGGCAATGATTTTTTTTTTTTTTTATGATTTGGGGCATTGAGTTCAGCCCTTTCCGGCCATGATGCATCCACAGCTCCGGGAGCAAAAGGAATCTACAGAAGAATACCTCTTTTCACTCTTCCCCCCATTTTATTCTTGGTAAACACGTTTGCATTCCACCGCCCCCCCCCCCTTCCCCTTTTTTTACGCTGCCTGGGGTCCCCCATCACTTCCGCCAGTCCAAAAAGGGTTTGCTTGCCACTATTGGCGGTTTCCTTCTTTTCTCTCAAGCATCCTTTCTGCTAAAGGGGAAAGAGTGTAGGCGGAGCTTCTTCCCCTCACCGTACCGTCTTAACCTGCAACACACTATACTTTCGGGAACGAGAAAATAACCTTGTATCTTTTCTGCCGCCACAAATGCTGTGCAGGGAGTAGCTTAGCATTTTTCTGGCATAGGCTTTTTCCGCCACCGCACGCCACGCTATGAAGTGGAGCGCCACGGTGTGTGCAAGCCACAAGTCGCATAAAGCCGGGCACTTTCAAGCTGCGTGGATGCAATGACAATAGAAAAGACACCGGCGGAGCGGACAATACAGAGCATGTTATTAAGAGCACTGGTTAATTCCCAATAAATCACAATCTGAATCATTACTGTAAAACCGTTTATTTTCGCAAATTGGTCACAGAGGACATAATCGCGGCCACTAAATTTTGCGAATTCTAGGCGCCTGCATTGAAACTCTTAAAGAGACCATGAACGCAATATCGAAATTTTATTTGAGGATTGAAAGGGGCGTCGGGCACGTCTATGACACTGTTGACCAAGTTCCAGCCCGAACAGAAGTTTGGGTGCCGCACCAATCAATTAAACAGTTGTGGTAATATTCGCGCCAGGAACGATGCCCCCTCCCCCCCCCCTCCCCCCCCCCCCCTCCAATACGGCGGCGGAAAGGTGAACGTCCTCGTCAGTCGATTGGTTCAGACGGTTGAAACGAATGATGCGCTCTTGGTTTCGAATTTGGTGGTGAGATGACATAAAAAAACTAATTTGAATGTTGGATAATTTTTTGAAGTTGTAGTTCGCAATTAATAGGTTCATAGCATGTATAGTGAAGGTTTCATAGCGTGTGTAGGAATAGGTTTCATAGCGTGTGTAGCGTGTAGGATGACAAGGAAGAAGACTTGTGGAAGTAAATGTCAGCTGTATGCTGTGCTGGTTTTGAGACGGTGGGTGTATGTCCCTTTTTGTTTCCTTGTCTCAAGGAAACAAAATTTTGACAGCAAATTTTGAACCCTGCTACACCTTTATGATCCAAAACTTACTTCGAGACCCAGTAGGTTTCAAAGTCGGTTTCAAATAAGAAAACCAGCGCCAAAGTCAACTTCGAAACCTGGGATGTTTCGAAGTGATTTTTGGCGTTAGTTCCCGAAAGGATACGTCATCGGTTTGGTGGCCGGAAGCTAAAAGCATTTCATGCTTAAAATCATACTCATCAGTGCGATTTTTATTGTTCTCTGACTGAATCAATTCTGCTTTTATATGCAGGAGGGAACCATCCCGACGACACCCTGCGTTGCCTTCTCAGGGTACGATGTGGAGGCAGCGAAGAGCATGAACATACACGTTGATACAGTTTGGCTTTTCGAAGTGCAAGATGCGGAGGGTGGCTTGATTGTGGTCATGGCGGCCTACTGGCTTTTCGGCTTCGCCCATGGCCAGAAGACATACAATACAAGCTGCCTTCTTCAGAGGCTTTGTCTTATTCTAACCTACTCACAGCTACGGCCAGTTGCAATCAAGGTGATTAATAGAATCAAGAAAACACCTGTAGCCTGATTTCTGATCACATAGTGCGATCGCCAAAGTCTGGTGAAACTCCTGCCAGGATTGTTTCGATTTTCGAAATCACTAAAGACTTTGTTTGTTTTTCTTGAGATGGCAGCTGCAAGTTGTGTGGCTCACATACCAAAGTATGCTTTAATTCATGACCAGCTTTATTCATTTATATTCATCACATTTCTCTAGTCCTATGTGTTGTTTCCTAGTAATCAAACTATTAGACACCTGTATGGAGTAGTTACATTTTGTTTTTACGTTTTTATCAAAACGGCTTGTGTCATCATGTTTGGAATTAAGCACCCTTACTACGAAATGTCAAATTAATCTTATGTTAAGATACTTTCCTAAAAGTGGAGATGACCGGCATTAAATGTTCTGTTTTTTATCGCTTTGGTTCATTTTGTTAATAGCCTGCTCATTTTTCATAGGGCAGTACAGTGCTATATAGAAAATTTCTCTTATGGCTATTCATTTCAAACTTGTTTTAAAATTAGTTGTTTAAATTTAAGGCTTCCTTTTTTTAGAGGGAAAGCCAGATATAAAATTGTGCGACGCATCTGGAAAATAAAAATATAGGAAATAACCAACTGTTGACTTTACATTTGTTTTCGTTAGTGCCTCTATATCCCACCCCATGCTTGAATTTACACTAACCTTTTGTGCTCTTTCGAAATTTGAGAAGTGGGCAGTTAGGATTTCGGTAACATTTGTCAGAATAAACGTATAGAGGGTCAACAGAAGAAAAAAATGAGATCCCGATTTTAATTGATTTGATGGACGTGAATGGTCTGTTAGCCCCGTCCCAGCACAAGCTTTTCAGCCTGGATAAAGTGAGCATGCACGAGCACGTACTAAGCAGTACCGAAGGTAATAAGCATGCAGTGCTGTTGGTGTGTTGCAAAAGACTATTGCTCTCCTCAGAGTATATCGCATTTTCAAAATTTCAAAAATGCTCTTTCTTTTTTTTTAAAAAAAAGAGCCAGGCATTGTTGTGGTATATTCGTAACATTGTGGCTTTCTTGAAGAATGCGGGCATTCTGAAGGTGTTGCCGAAGGCTTGCCAGGGTGACAGCGCGGTCGAAGGCGACAAGTGCGAGCTACTACACGCTCTATCGCAAGCTCTTGTTCTGCGAAAGCACTTCGCAAAGTCGGTCTTGCGTGCGTGTAGCCTTCGCTGCCCTACGGTGGTAATGGTAGGCAATTCCGGCTGACACAAGAAATCATCCCATCACTGCCACACTCCAATTCCCTTTAAAGGGATGGTGAACCGAAATTCTGATTTCAGAAAACAATGCAGGAGCTGTAGGCGGGACGCTACAATCCCTACAACACTACTCGTAAGGCGATATCCCGAACCGACGGCCGCATTTTTGGAAAAAGATATCGAGATTGAACGAGGCCGACGAGGCTTGTGACGTCAAGATATCTCGTTTCCTCCTCTCTCCGCTTCGCCCCCTCAAGGCGGCGAGGTGGAAAAGACGCGAGGCCGTTGCCTCTCCTTCTCGGAGAAACAAGACGCAAACATATCTGTCAAATAAACCTCCTTTTTTTTTAAAAAATAGGGTCATCCGTTCGAGATATTGCCATTTTGGTGTTTGTAGCATCCCATTGCACGCTTTTGCCGCCATGTTTTGTGGAATCTAGATTTCGGTTCAGCATCCCTTTAATGCAAGTGAAACCGAAATGCCAAGTACGAGCACGTTGTTCTGAACGACACTTGCACTGCGCAAGCGCACATGCTTACCAACATTCAAAGCATGGAGCTTGCTCTTAAAGCCTCTGCATCGGGCTTCCTGTCGCAGCTTGGGGTACCGAAGCGAGGTTTTGGGCAGACATTTTTCATAAGTAGAAACTTCACCTGCACCACACTGCTCCGACCGGTACTTGGAGTACTTAGTTGCGGTACTTTAGATAAAACAGAAGGGCATTGAGCAGTGCAAACTTCGATTATCGTCAGTTAAGAAGTGTTCAGTTGCAGTGATTGTTTTGCTTTACATACAAAAAGGCTGGAGTTTGCTTAAATGCTGGGCTAACAACAAATTGCTACCAGGGGTTCTATGCTACATGACGGGACCAAGCGGAATCAAGGGACCGGGAGCCGTCCAGCGACCTGGATGCAGGGATGGGTTTATGTTCCGCGGTATTGGTGCCACCTGGATCTTGTCCCGTAGGGCTAGCAGCAGCTGGATAGTCTCACATTCCGATGCGGGGATGGGGATGCCGAGCGATCTCAGGACGTGCCGCCCACTCAATGTGATGGCCAGGTGCTCTTGCTGACTGGCTAGGTGCGTGTTGATGAGTTCCTGGAAGGTGTTGTTTACACCGAGCCGCCGGAGCTTGGCGTTCGCCGCGTACGGCGGCACCCCCAGTGCCAGCTAGTACGCCTTGCGAATAATCACGTCCATCTTGCCCTTACCTCTCGACAGCAGGCCGAGATACGAAGTTGCGTAGGTGATGCGGCTCACGACGAGTGCTTGGGTCAGCCGGATCAGGTCCGAGTCCTTGAGCCCGTGTCTGTGACTCGTTATCCTGCTCATCATGCGCATGACTTGCGTGGTTGTCTCGACGAGTCGGTCGACCGTGTACTTGGCTCCGCCGTCCCGCTGGAGGTGAAGGTCCAGGATTCGAACCCGCTTCACCACCGGCACGGGGGTACCATCCTTGAACGTGAGGCGGATGTCCGCCTCCTTGCTCTTCGGGAATTGGCTTACCCGCGTGGACGAGCAACAGCTGAGACTTATCGAGGGCACGCTAGAGGTTGCCGGCCTCGAGGTAGTTCTGCACCGTCTCGATAACTTCTTCGAGGAAGCCTTGCCTCTTGCCGTTCGATCCCGACGTAGTCCAAATCGTCAGGTCGTCCGCATAGAGTGTATGCTTCATCCGGGAAATCCGTTCCAGTAGAGAGGCGTCTTGCACATCGCCAGGTAACAAAGTAGGTGACAGGACCGAGCCTTGCGAATTGCCCTTGCTCGGGACCGGGATGGTGCTTGTGCGGATGGACTCGACTCCGATGGTGGCCATGCAGTTGCTCAGGAAGTCCCGCACATAGTCATACATCCGGGGCCCGCACCCAGTCGAGGCAAGGTTCTCGAACACCAGCGTGTGACTGACGTTGTCGAAGGCGCCCTTCATATCCAGGGCCAGGACCACCCGTTCGTCGTACACAAGATTCTGTCACGGATATTCTCCTCTATCCGGAGCAGGACATCCTGCGTGGATAGGTGTGACCAGAACCCGAACATGGTGTTCAGGGTGGCATTGAGTTGAGTACAGGATGGTCCCCTCAAATATCCTTGTAAACACCTCATCAGAACATGGGCATTAAAAAAACTGGAATGCACTGTCCAGGTCTGTGACGCTCGGCGGTGTCTCTATGCATCTCATGACCTCTATTTCTTTTGGAGCCCTTTCAAGGGAGTATATTTTCCATTTCGGGGCACTTTCCTTGTTTCGGGCACTTACTACTGCAAGAACTGTTTCACCCTCGCTTTCTTCTTTGCTTTCACAGCACTCATTTGATGTTAATGTGGAGGGGAATTGGCCGGATTCTACTCTTCGTTCCTCCGTAAAATGTGCTGGCGTCCAATACCTGTCATAAAAAAAAGGTACTTAAGGTTAAAAAAATGACCAAGTGTGTGTAAACATATGATGCCAGCATTTCTTTTTCTTATTTCCAATGAGCAACATTATATCATGCCAAAACTTCCCCTAAGTGCACACTGTATTTCACAGCGCGCTAAAATCTGCCGGAAAAATCGGCGCCTGCATGCAAAGGGGCGTCGTTTTCTCAGTAGTGTATTTTATGGTGCACTTTACCTTGTGAAATTTTAAGGCGCTCCTTTCTTTTGCAGCTAGAACAACTTTAAAAATACTAAAAATGCGTTCGCCACGGACGACCGAGTCTTCCGCCGGATAACGTTGTCGTCTGCATTGGATTACACAGGAACGGAGGTGAGCTTAACTTCTCACAGGACCGACAATAAGCCTTGAATTTTCAGAAGGTAAAATGCATCAATAGACTACACCCCTGGTCGTTCAGGCGCCGATTTTTCCGGTTGCTTTCCCATACCTTGAGCCACCCAGAAACACCGCGCGCCCCCTTAACTTAAAAAAAAAAAAAATTAGACCGACATCGTGTCATACTTATAAGTGTTTTGTTTGCTTACCGACTTTGTGCGTGGAACGCGCCACGTTGCGCTGCCTGACGCACGCGCGTTTTGGAACTACTTCAGTTGACACTTCCCTCCAAAGATGAAGCCACTGAAGCTACGGCGGTAATCGGACTTATAGGCTGCTCCCTTTCGAACGGGCGGAAGAAGAAGAAAACTATGCAGAATTTGGCAGCGAACGGGAGGAAACTCGATTACGTACAGCTTCCGTATGCGTCCTAGTCTTCTTTTGCTTTTTGCAATGCCCAGCTCCTACCCACTCGCAGGATTTATTTCTCCAAATCTCGAGTCGACGCTTTGTTCTCTCGATCGCGTTCGGCGTTCACCGTGGACTCGTGCACTCGGCCGCAGCCGAACCAGCTGGACGGCTGTGACTGACCGGCGCTCGTATCGACAGCGTCGCCATAGCAACCACGCCGCGAGTGTGGTTGCCAGACAGGATTCACATCATTTTTTTTTTTTCACTCACGTTGAGTTACAAGAAGTTAGGCGCGTATCATTATAATACCTTATGCTGTAAGAAGTTATTAAGGGATATGTGCAGCTACCTAAGTCAAATGCAGGAAAAATATCATTGAGAAATAATATTGGCGTAATCTTTTCATATCTATATTAACACTAGCGTGCTAGCGTGGTCACTGGGCTAACCGTTGCACGAAAAGGGAGGGCGTATATAGGGTGGTTCAAGTCACCAGGCTCGATCTAAAATGGACCGTAAAAATTGACGCCTGCACGAAGTCGTCTAAACTTTTCGTCAAAGGTGTATTCACAGGTCGGTTTTTTCTTGTAAAATGACAAAGCGTAGTTTTCTTTTAGTAAAAAATAGGGCCAAGAAACTTGCCAGGGTCTACGGCGGGCGGCGACCCAAACGACCAAGTCCAGTAGCGGGGTGTGTTTGGTGTTCGTATTGATAGATGGCGTCGGGAGCAGCGTCTGAAGGTGCAGCCGACCAGCGAAAGAAAGCAATCGACACGCAGACGAAATCCGTTGGCAGCAAAAGCGCCGCCGTTATGCAGACGCGTTTGTTTTTACTTAAAGTTTTGTTTTTATTGTTTGCATTTATTTTTTAACCGAAGGTACATTTCAAAAAGGCTATATTCCTTTTAATAAACCACGGTGGTCGCGAGCCGTCGCGATAAGGAGGTAGCGCCATCTATCAATACAGAACGCCAAACACACCCCGCTATGGACCCCTGTAGGTCGTGTGCGTTGCTGCCCGCCGTAGACCCTGGCAAGTTTCTTGGCCTTATTTTTCATAAAAAGAGAGCTACGCTTAGTAATTTTACAAGAAAAAACCGACCTGTAAATTACACCTTTGACGAAAAGTTTAGATGGCTACGTGCAGGCGTCTATTTTTACGGTCCATTTTAGATCGAGCCTGGTGACTTGAGCCACCCTATATACCGCTCGGGGCACTGCTCAGGTCGTATTAGTAGGATGTATGTGCTATTGATGTGTATTGCGCACTTGTTCTGTAATGCTTGTATCCGCGTGTGTATGTGCATGTGCAATCGTGTGTGTACGTCCGTGGCGTGAGTGATCATGTGGCCGTGCGACGCGCGGAAGAAGTCGTTGCTGTTTTTTTTTCTTCAAGTATTCATCACTTTCTTTTTCGTCGCTAGAGGGCGGTTGTCGCCGCCCAATTTGAAAGGTGTGGCGGTTCATGATCTATAACTATTAGAGGGCTGGATGCCATTAGTCCATCCGTCACGTTGATCGCTCCGATTTAATCCCGCAGGTAGCTGTGCGGCTGTGTCGATGCTGCCTGATTGTAACAAAAGGAGGTTAGGCGGCTTCCCCAGTGCGTGTTCTAGGTGATGAATGCCGCTGTTCACGCACAAACGTCCATGAGTGGATAACACACGTAACAGAGGTGAGCACGGGCATTGGTTGATCGAGAGCCACACGTAGCGCGAGTGCGATACCTCCTAGCCACTGTCGACAGAGTGTGTCGGAGCGATTCGTTGTCGCTCACGGCAAGTGGGCGTTGTGTTCAATAAAGCCAGCATGCCAGTGTTTGTAAAGCGATCTCTTCTTTATAAACGCTTCTGATGCGATGAAAATGCGACCGGCATTGAGCAGGCCGAGCGAGACTTCGGCGACAATCTCGGCTGTTCAGCCTCCAGCGGTTTCGGCCTTACTCGTATTACTTGCGGTGTTGGCGCTTTGACATGGAGATGTTTGGAAAGCTTTTGAGCCTACAGATGACGCCAAATGAGCGTACGAGCCGTATGCTCTCGCTCCGGCGAGAAGCCGCGTACGGCTCGCCAAGTCTTTTAATCGTATCGCCTGGCGCATACTGGCTGCCATATTGTTTTTAGGGTGTTAGTAGTTACACGATTTTCTTCACCTCCGGTGGCTAACAGCCTTACACGAATAAAGGCGTTAGCCAGAGGACGAGCCATTTACACGAATAAGGTTGTTAAAATTTTAAGTGTGTACGGGAGGTAGAGAAGTGGTGTCATGCCATTTTTGATAAAAACTTGTTGCACTAACAGGGCAGTGTCTGCTGGGGCATTGTTGTGATGGAACTATCATACCCCCCCCCCCCCCGCTCATATCGGGGCATTTCTGCCTCACTGAGTTCCGCAAGTGTCGCGAAATTCCCAGGTAATACACCCGATTAACAGATTCACCAAGAGGAACAAACTCGGAGTGAACACTGCCCAAATTTTTCTGTGTTTTCCTCAGATGAGGAGGTTGAGGGTCGCCCAAAACGAGGTTGGACATCAATCTATATTTCACTAGTCTTAAAGCGAGAAAACCACTCATAGACTTGCGATTTTTTTTAAGCATCTTCTTTGTAAGCTCTCTGAAGCATTACAAGAGTTTCTGGCACTGTTTTACGTAAAGCAATATTTCACAGCCGCATGTTGTTCCTTCATATCAGACATTGCAAAAAAAAAAAAATGATTTTGAAGTGCTTGGAAAAAATATTTATAGCAGACAATGCCAGTCGGCAAGCTCGTTCGGAAGGGGTGCTGCAAAGCGCCACAAGCGGCGGAAGCTGGTACTACAAACGGCCCGCCTTTGAGAAATTCATTCTGGTTACTTTTGCATCCAGCCTGGTACGAATCACTGCACCAAAAGCTTTCAATATATGCCATGTTTAAAAAAAAAAAAAAAAGATGCCAACCAGTCAAATAGGCTCAATAGACCTTATATAAAATTATTTGGTGATCTGACGACACTGAGAGCGTCGCCATTTTAATGTTGGCAAGCTTCGTCGGTACCAAAGCACGGTGGAGGCATCGAAAGAGCTGTACGGGCAGTATACAATAGCGCAGCAGCTGTTTTCCGCCTTCTGGCCATAAAATGTGGACAAACAGTTTAAACAACCTACCGCAACTGTCTGATGAAACTCTAGGAGGCCTGTGCACGCTAGCAACAAGCTCGTCGAAGCAGCGGAGCAAGTCTTACGCTTTTGCTGTGGAAGCTTACACACTGCGGGTTGTCGCCAGCGTGTGCACAGGCCTCCGAAAGTTTCGTCAGACAGTTGCGGTAGGTTGTTTAAACTGTTCGTCCACGTTCCATGGTCAGAAGGCGGAAAACACAACTGCCGCGCCATCGCACACTGCCCTCCACCGTGCTACAGTACCGACAACGTTTTTTCATCAAAATAGCGACGCTCTCAGTGTTGTCAGACTACTAAGCGATTTCGCATGAGGTTAATTGAGATGAGGCGATTTTTTCTGTAACATCAAGCAACATCGGCCACAGTGTGTGCCCAAACAATGTCAAACTTCGATAATTGGTGCTCCAGTTACCCTACTCCGTTCGCCTCTAAGCTGAGACCACTGTGGAAGCTACGTCCTCGTTACACTAGTCATACGCCTCTCTTTTGCCAAATCATCACGCTACTGGCCATACCCACGAGCAAAGAGCTGGGTCAAGTGATAAGAGCAGTGGTGTGACTGGTCACAGTCATTTTGGAGCACCTGTTGGAGAAGCCAAAATTCCATTTTGGAGAAGCAAAAAAAGCTTTTGGAGCATAACCGCACACTTCATATTCATTTATATCACTGCAAGTGTGAGGAGATACGGCAAATATCAGGAGAACAAACACTAGCTCTTTAGTTGCTTGGGGAAGCACCAGACACGATAACAAGAAGACCGATGAAGAGCTACTCAAACTGCCGTGAATGACTATTTTAGGTACGAAATCCCACTGAAGAAATGTTAAGATACAATAATTTTAAGCACCTAGATTTATGTGTCCTTCAAATTCTAAGGGGGGTTGTAACAAAAGTGCAATTCTTAATTTAGACAAAAAAAAGCGTAAAAAATAAACCTACAAGAGTCTATACAGTGATGTCTCGTTAATATGGACGCCTCCGTTCCCCCAAAACATCATCCATAATGTGAGTTGTCCATATTAACGAGACAAAAATGCATATATTTTCCCAGTTTGTCCCCGAAAATGATGTCCATATAGCGGGGTATCTATATTAACGGGGTCCATATTAACGAGACATGACTGTATACACCTTCGTGCACCACGTCTCGCTCTAGAGGAGTACCTTTTCCCACAGTACGCGGGTGCGCGCCGCGAAGTAAGACCGTAACATCGCGACACGTAGTTCGCAATTGTTGCTTCACTGCATTACACCAGTATGCGGTGAGAAGCGCACTCAACAAAGCTAACTAACCCACCAGAAAAGACCACGAGACCTATTGCGAAACTTCTGAGTGCTGTCAGTGCTTGGTGTGAAATCAAATCGAATATTACGTTATTTGAGGCGATCATCAAAAGTCCTGAAAACCCGCACAAGCCCACACTAACGATTGGCCCCGGTAGCGAGGCCTGCAGATGTTATATTTTCAGTAATATTTAATTGAACTTAAGTTCTGGGCAATGTTGGCTAAAATTCCTCACATTTTTGTCAAATGTAGCAAGTGCAGAATAAGCACTTTGGCGCAGTTTGGCACGAATGGCGCAGCAATCACATCACTGATAAGAGGGAGGCGGCTGATTGGTCAGGCGGGATGAACATAGTATAAATGGTGCACACTTTTGAAAAGGGTCTATTCAAGGGTAGCTGACAAGCTGTTGGTGGCTGCAATACAAAAAGCAGAAGCCCATACTGCAATGTTCACTCGTCTCCTATCATTTTTATATAGCCTTTGTTCTTGTCCTGGGAAACCCTGGATCCCACCGCTGCCGGCATGTCGTGTTTGAGACAGGTTAACGACGACAACTGATTTATTGCATACAATACGTGGTCTTGTGAGTTGTCGGGCTCGTGGCATCGATTACATGATGGGTCTTGTCTGCTAACCCTCTTTTGCATCTTTTTGCTGGTGCTTGCCACATGAGGTGCTGTGCTCGGCGGTGGGCTCCGGTGTTGTCCACAGCAGTTCCGAATCACTATAAAAAAAAGAAAGCAGAACAATTTAGCAAACAGAGATGTTTTAGGCTCGCTTTACACGAAAAATCATTTTCAACATTTCGACATCGCAAGGCAAACACAATTTTGGAAATTTCACGATCTAAACCTACAAGCACGCCTCCCAAAGGATTGAGGATCCATTCCAACGCCTGTCCATGGTCTGACGAGCAGCTAAAATCTCCTTACATCTTGAAGTCGCAATAGCTGCAATTCTAGTCTCTTGAGTTCTCGAGCAGCAACCGCTGAAATGGCAACATGCTATTTCAGGTATGATCACCATCCAAAAATACACTTATTTTATGCTGTCTAGGCCCAAACCTTTGGAATGATAACATGCAACTATGCCTATGTCTTTTGCTGATGCACCTAGAACCATAAATTACAAAACCAGAAAAAATAAACCAATCAAATTTTGTTGTCAATTAACCTTCTGACCCTGCAGTGATGATGAAATTAAACTACAAGCATATACAGATTTATTAAAAAAATATGTTTAATTTCTATCTTGAATGAATTGCTATATTTTTATTGAAAATGTCGCATTCTTGCAAGCACACCCAACGCAGTCATTGAAATGTGACAGAGACATCTTGGGACATTTGGGATGCGAGTCACCTCACCATGGTCATTGCTAGCCTGGCTTCAAGCATGCCAGTTGACAGTGTCGCCGAATACTTTACCAGGAAAAATACATTTCTCTCCATTCATTTACGCCAGCGCACCCACAGTGCCAAATGTTGCTCACCTAGCGGTGTAGACACCACGCATCCGAGAGAAAGCATGAGGATCACACCGTCCTCGCTGTACAGCAGTCATGCCGCACCAAGGGAGAGGGCTGCCGTGGGCACACCGAGATACCGGGTTTGCCGAGCCAGTAGAGGCAGCTGTCTTGACTAGTGCTCCAGGTGTCCGCGACCATAGACGGCAACAGTCATCTATTGTTGCCATCAATCGTCCCAATAGAGAGATGTCACTGAGCGTTCCACGCATGCGTGATGCCGCCATAACTTTAGTTCACAGGAGGCAGGAGGCAGTGCACGAGACGGCTCGTGTCGTCTCGTCACGCGCAAAGCTCCAGCAGGGTTCTCCCACATGCCGAAAGACTAAAGTTCCTTCGATGCATTGTGGCAGCGGCGGCTTAACGAAACTGGCTGGTGAGATTGGTCTATTCAAAGGCAAAAACCCTGAGGCTGCTGCATATCCAGTCGTTCCAACCACGCAAAGCCTGTTCGTGCCAAGTCCATTAGATTTTCATGGGGTGAGATATTTTCATAGTAAAGTATTTGGTGTGATCATGTCACACCCTGGTGGTTTTCAACACCCATGGGCTATATAATTCCTCTGCACTTTCAAAGAATTGTGTTACATCAGAAAGATGAGAGGTTGAAAACAGGGATGGAGAAGAACGTCACAAAAAAGGAGAGGTGAAGCAAAGTGACTGTCCGAATCGTCCTGGGCGAGCCAACGCAGGACACCTGTTTGTGCGGAGCTCGGGCTGGGGTAGTGTGTTGCCTAACCTGGGGGGCCTTTGAAGGAAACCTAGCCCGGGCTTGGCTCAACTGCCAAGACGCCAGTTTCATCAGGCACGGGGACACCTAGCACGCCCAGGCATCCAGGGGGTCTTAACCCACGCTGGGCTCGGGGCTCATGGTGATTGGTGACACCACTCACCAGACACCCAGAAGCGCACAAGTCTCTTGTGGCAACGCAACCCTCTAAAAAGGCATTCAGTACATGAAGTATATACTGATCAAGCCAAGCGAGAGATACACTTCAACTGAAAAAAATGAAGTCTCAGCTCAGACATATGATGGATGCCCAAGTGCGGTTGTCTGTCAAAACCGATGTATTTTACATGCTCCAAGTGAACTAATAGTTATCGTAGAAAAACCCAAAGCTACAAAGCAAAATGTGCCCAAAATACTGAAAACTGATATAAAGTATGTACAGCTTTCTTAACCGAAATACCTAATAATGTTTTTGCTTCACTTGTCTTTCTAATTAAGTGACACCTCTTTTTCAGCTACAAATGGAATGTGGTCATGTGAAACCTATACCTTCATGCTAAATCTGAGTCATTCCTCCTCTGCAGTGGGCTGGCTTGCTCAAAATGAAATCAGGTGGCCTTATCTCTGTCTCAAGAAAAAGAATTGTCAAGGCTAGTGCAGCCTTAGCAAAGCTTTTTTTTTTAGGCTTCCTTAGATAGACCGACTGAGTTACTTTCAAACAAACCAGCCAATAAATAAATTATGGACGAACAGAATCAAGATTAGACATTCCCCTGAAACGAGTATCCAAGTGAAATCACCAATTAGTGGAAATGCTCAGGCGGTCGTAACCTGCCAGCTCAGTAGCCTTCAACAAAAACTCTTTTCATTGCATCAGTTGGCAAGGTAGATGTTAAACACGTGCACGACAAAGACAGGCATTGTATGATGGTTCCCACATCAATCGTAGCTGGTGTCCTATGACACCTTGACATGGCACGTCCCGATGTCGCATTGTGGTGAGCTGCCCGACGCAAGCAGAAATTGCAACCCCATATTTTGGTCATTCCACTGCACTGCAGTGTCAGCTGTATGCAGTTTGAATGTTCTCGTGTTCTGCGAAGTTACTGCGAGCACCATGAGTGACAAGGAAGATGTTGTGATATCACCGTCTCAACTACAAACAAACAGAGCATTGCAACAACGCCAATGATGCCGAGAAGCGGTGCTAAAATACTGAAAGGTAGTGCATGCTTCGGTTTTGCTGCATAATTGGTCTTGCTTTAAAGTTCAGAAGGTGAAGAGGAAGTGTAACGGCCAGTTTCCTCTGAGGTAACAACCGCTACGAAGCCACGTAATCACTGTGGAAGGTGTTAGCTGTGCCGGGGCTCACGTTTCGTAATGACGCACTGTGCCTGTTGTCAGGCGCCCGTCACTATATACCTCCAGCAGTGCGAGAAAGATGGGCGTAGGTAAGCAGTGAGAGCCAGTCAAGCAGCACAAAAACAGGACCTGGAATGGTACATGGGCTCATCCAGCTTTGACACCAGAGAGGCCTGAACCAAGCTGGGCTTTGAGTGGAGCCTCAGCAGAATGCACGAAGGAGGACCAGACAGGCCTTCCTTCATGTACGTCAAAAAAACGGTGCCTACCGCACACTATTAAGTATATAAGAGGTAAAATTTTGGATGCAGTCTTTCCCAAAATAAACTTTAGTCACTTTCCATGATCGCAGGTGTTACTTGGGGTCTCGTGAAATGACAGCCCCGGCAAGTTCTTGCCTACAGGTACCACGACAAATGCCAAAAACTGCACCAAGAATACGAGAACACACGAGAGAGGCTTATTTTCATTCACATTTCCTAACTTGTATAGGAAAGCGACGCACTCTTGTGGTGATAGCTAGCAACTGGCAATTGAACAGGCATTATCAGCATACAGGAGGCTATGCTCCATGACACCTATCCAGGCAGGTCAGTCATGAAAAGCTTGGCACACACTATATTCTGGTACTGCGGTGTTGAAAAAGACATTTAGGACCATGTAAGAAGGTGCAAAACATGTGCCCAGTCCTGTTAATTTCCCCTGGTGAAGGTTCGGGCCAGCTGATAGGATACCAAGCAACGCTGAACATGGCTTATATTATGCTGTACTGCTGGAGATTTACGTAATACTGATCGTGGTCCACTCAGACACAAAGCAGATAGAAGCAACGGCCAAGACCACAATCGTACCCCAGTGCGACATCTTTGGTCAATTTGGGCAGCCAAGAACACTAGTGTTTAACAACGAACCCAGATTAATAGTACTGTTTTCAGACAGTTTTTACAACGGTCATGTACATCACCCCACCACCACTTTGTATCACCCGCAGTTCATCGGGTTATCCAAGCATGCGATATGTGGAGACAAGGAGGCATTCATGAGGTTCAACCTCACAGTCTTGGAACCAGGCTTGCAAGCACTTCCCCACTGTTGTTGAAGTTCCGCTGCTGCAGAACCTCAGCAAAAGATAGGAAGTACTTTTTTTTTTAACTGTTATTTGGCTACCACATCAGATCCCAGATTGATTTTTGTCTATATGCATTTGGACTCCTCCCCGCACATGGGAGGACACCACACTTTTGATGTGGCACAGACTGTGTCGGCGCGCAGTTTAGGCCTTTGGTGGATTCCTGAAATTGCCTGCTCACTTGACGGCATATGAATGACAATAGTAGGCACTTCAAGAGGACAGCACCAACAGCAGGCGGATCAGCTTTCGACACAGCTTCTCCACAAGTGGACCGGCCTGCTTGTAGTAATTTTTTGACGGAGAGGCAACAATGTTGGAGGTTCGGTGGTTCAATGATCAGGCTGCTCCTTGGCAACAGGAGACATCCAAAAAGGGCTGGTAGAGCGGCCAGGTGATGGGGTACCGTGATGAGAGACGAGTAGTGGCCGGGGTTCACAGTCAGCGCGAACCCTGCCGGCGAGAAAGCAGAGGTGATTGAGTTTTAGGTTTAGGTTTAATTAATTATAGCGCAGAACAACAGAACTGAAGAACAAGAACGGCAAAAGCGGCGCAAGCTCGGGCTCGAACTTGCACTCATAATAATACAAATGGTGTCTGCGACGACGTAACAAACTAGTAAAAGCCAATTATTAGATTCTCTTTTCCTTATATATTTTTTTAAACAAAACCCCAAGAAAGACGTTCATAGGGTACAGAATCAAAACTTGGAATATCCCCGGAACACTTCGAAATTAGTGAAATATGATGCATGATATCAGTAAATGATAATCACACCCTTGCATTTTCAGCAGATGGCTATATTTTTTGTTCAAACCGACAGATTCTGGCGAGCGCTTCAAAATCAACCATCGAGTTGGCACGACGCATCTCGGGATATTTTCCCGTAACGTCACGCTCGCAACGTCACGGGTCGATACGAGGCCAAGGGTACAGTAATTACGTCAGCGCGTTACAATGGACCTTTTTCACATACCGACGGCACCAGGCGGTGGCTGCACGAACTAAAAATCGAGGAAGTGACCTACCTGCGCTACCAATCGATAATGGGAGCTACGCTACCAGTTTCTTCGCTCTCCGAGCAGCGGCTCGAGCCCAAGGCGACTCTAAAGAGGGGGATCTGTGGCGTCCACCCAAACGTCATGTTTTTCTTTCCGTCCACTTTCTTTTTTTGTGTAACACAATTATATATATGTTGCAATTACGTGTTCTACTCGCTGATCCACAGCCTCCTTCCGAATTTCCTCGATTTCTAGTGCCGACTTCCGCCGCTTGGCATCGAGTGCTCGCGCGTGCGCAGAACTCTTCTCGGAAAAGGTCCATTCTACCAAGTGGGAATGCCCGAGGTACGGTGTACTAGACCTGAGAGGTGCGCCAAGCGTGGCGTAGCTCCTGATGAGCCCGTGACATGAGACATTCCAACAAAGCTCAGACCTCAACTACCAGGTAGTATTAGGAAATTGTTTGATTTGTTTTAAAATTGCTTTTTTTTTTGCATTTACAGACGAAAGACTGCTGTCATGAAGCAGACCATGTCTACACAAAGAAATAGGCGCTAAAATTTCGCTTCCGTACCCCATTAAAGAAGAACGAAAAGCTACTTCTCTCCCATTCTTAATATTTTTTTTAACAGCAGCTATAGGAAGACTATAATAATAAAAATACCAGAATACGGCACTTAACTTCCAATATAGACAAGTAGTCAATGATAAATGATATTGAAAAAAACTTCATATACGAAGAACGTTAGTCATATTTGAGATAGTTGCAACCAGAGGAAAATGTCGGTTTAACGGCTGTTTTTGAGGTCACAGGCATTTATGATAAAACGTTTTCTTAGAAGAAAACCCGAAAGAAAAACAATTAATTTCACAGCACTGTGATTCACCGAAAGCACCCGTCTTGAACGGAGGAGATGCTAGCTTTTCCGCGTACAGGCAGCCGTCAATGAAGCTTTGTGGCGCGTGCTGGTGCACGCTGGTTCTTCGACATAGGGTTTCGAGCGAGGAGGCCAATGAAGGCAGCGGCCTTCTTTTAAACACCAACTTCTTGGGAGGCCGGAGCTGGGTGGCCATCTTGCGCGCTGACTATATTCCATTCATCCCAAAGCTGAGATTGCGGTGAAAACTACGTCCTCAATGAACCAGTCATACATCCCTCTTTTGCCACGCGTTCACGCTCCCGCTCACACCCACACACCGAGGACTGGGCCAGGTGATGAAAGGGAGGCGGCTGATTGGTTCGGCGGGCACGTAGTTCCCACTGCAGTCTCAGCTCAGATCCGTGTATAGAGAGAGTTTGGTCAATGGGGGCGCGGGCAAAGCCAGGGCGTGCACCAGAAACAGAAAGTGGGCTTGACATTCTCTCTTGGCCAACCAGAAGCCTAAAAGAATCCCTGGCGGTAGTTGCGAGAAACTGTTTTAATCAAAGGTATATGTTGGTATAGGTTTTAATAAGCGCATAAGTGTGAAGTGTAGTGACGCTTCATGGTTGAAAATAGGGTGCATTTGATGTTATGATCACGATGATGCAGAAAGATGGAAGAAACAAATGTGCCGCTCAACTCTGTTTTACTCGGAGAGAGTGTGACCGCTCGGACGGTAGATTCCCGGCCCTCGGCGCTTGGCGTACGGACTATGTCAATCGTTCCGCCAGTCGCACTCTTCCACCATAATTTTGGCTGACCGTGATTGAAACATCACGTGCACCATATTTTCAGTCACCGAGAGTTACTCCGATGCACTTATTAAGTTTGTTTCTCGCAACCACCGCCAGGGTATTATTTCCGGCTTCCGATTGGCCACATTCAAATCTGTGAAGACGCCTTGGAACACGACCAGCCCGCTTTCGGCCAATGGTGCCTCCTCATTTGTCTCCTATACTTCCCAACGAATGGCCAAACTTTCTATATATATGGCTCTGTCTCAGCTTAGGGGTGAACGGAGTATAGGTCAGCATGTCTCAATGCAATGAAATTTCGTAAAGTCCAAAACCGGGTACAGCAGAGCAACCGGCCAAGGGGAAAAGATCAGAAGGTTTGAAAGGCCACGTCTTGCAGGGTAGACTGGTAAACTGAACGATCACGAGCGTTGGAACACTGTGAAGAACATCAGGGGCTTATTTTCTGTCCTGAAAGAACTGAAGGAACACAAGTGTTGGAACACTGCAAAGAACCTCAGAAGCTTGTATACTGTCCTAAAAAAAAAACTGAACGAGCACGAGCGCAAGAACGTCGTGAAAAACCGGAGGGGCTCTTTTTTTTTGTGCCCAGAAAAGAGTTAAACAGTCGAAAAAACGGGATGGGCCGACAGGCTTGGCCGACGCATCAAAATATAGCGGCAGCTGACGCGCCGAAATATAGTGCTAGCTGACGCACAAAAATATAGCGATCCTCTGGTGGAGAGGCGACGATGGTGGTGGTTGGACGATCCGGCTGCTACTTGGCAGCAGGAAACATCCAAGAAGGGCCGGTAGAGCGGCAGCGCTATGGGGTGCCCTGACGGGTGACGAGGCAGATGTGATTGACTTTTATGTTTAGGTTTAATAAATCATAGAGCAGAACATCAAAACTGAATAACGTAAACGGCGGAAGAGGAGCAAGTTCGAGCCCACGCTGGCGCCTGTAAAGGCACAATCAGCGCCGTGACGACGCAACAATCTAGTAAAAGACAATTACTACCCTGCCACTGAATTTCAACCTGCTACTGAATCGGAAAGCTCGCGCACTACGTACGTACAGCCAGGAGGCCACAAGCAGGACAGGTGCAACTCAGAAATTCAACCAGTCCGAGATTGATGAAAACAGTACGGACGACACAGTCACATACCTCTGAGCATGTTTACTCTGCCGATGCTCAGTCTCAGTGTTCAATGGTTCAACACGATCAGATATACAACTAATCCTTTTTTAAACTATTCTTTGCAATAAAATATGGCAAAAAGATATCCTCACCTCATTTCGGAGAACACCCACCTCGTTTGTTGTTGTTGATGCCACAGCTGGTACACCATACCACGGTCCGCAGCTGTCGAGACCAGTGTTGCTGCTCGCGCTGAAAAAATGTTTATTCCACCAATTTACTCGATTTGCACAACACATGTGATCTTGGCGAATCTTAAAGGATCACGAAAGCTAAGGAAGAATATAATTTATAGTCTTTCTGTAGTTATCTAAGTTACTAGTATCATTTACGACTGCCTGCACGTAAAAATCGGATTCGAAAGTGACCCCACCCCGGTCGTCACCTGCAGAAAGGTGGTCATTTCACAGCGGTTTGGGGTCGTCACTTCGCCGAAAGGCTAGTAACTCACCTGAAGTGTGTGGTGTGGGTGGCTCAATCTTGAAGCTAATGAAACACAACCAAACTCAAGAAAAGCAGCTATCGAACCTTCCCATTCACTTGACTGTAACATTGGGGTTCCCTCCAGTGAAAAACCCCGTCTGTCGTCTTCAGTTCACTGTTCTACATGCTTACAAAGAAACCGCTTATCAGTTACCAAGTCGTCACTTTGAATGGGATTCGAGACGGACAAGAAATCAAAACGTTTTTTCCGTGATTCCTCTCCATCCAAGAAATTGAAGGCACGCGACCGTGTGTTGTCGAGTAAATGGGCTTTCAAACACGTGGTGGAAGGAAACAATCTACTGAGGCTTCATCACACCGATGAACACTCAGGCAAACTTGAGAAATATTCGGACCTTCGTCAAATTACACTGTTCGCCACCGCGCCGACAACACGTGACCGCAAAAGCCGCCAGAGACGTGGAGAAGCGCAAAGCGACCTGTTCCGGCTGGTTCCCGGTTTTCCCGCTTGGTGCCGTCCGTTTTGCTGGAGTCGCGAATATGTCAAGGATATGATTTGTCATTGTCTCAGTAAGACTAATGAATCGCTATATTTACCTAAAAATGCTGGATCTTGCGCACCTATCGTGACGAACGACAATGTTAAACAACATGCCGACTACACCGCCAAGCTCGCCCGTCTCTCGACATGCCCTTTTGAAATAAAATAGATGATTTCCACAAGCCTTTCTCTGAAGTGGGCATCTTTCGTACAAATAGCTGACCTTGATTATGAGATAACTGGACCATTTTTGCCCCTTGGTCATCCAGTGTGTTGTTACAGGTGTCCCTTACGGCAATCGAAGTATTTTTGTTTTGATATAGTTTTCAGATTGAAAAAAAAAAATAAAGACAATTCGTGCATTAGCTACAATTTTTTTTTTTTATTATTTTATATGAGCTGATTGTCTCATGCCCCTCACCCCAGTTTGGAATTTCTGGACTATCATGTGCAGCTGGTATTGATTTACCCTGTCATTTTACTGTGGTGTCGATTCTCTTTACAGGCATGCTGTAATGAAGGACTCGCCTTCCCGGGTGCATGGTCGACTTGCATCACAAGCTGCATGAGAAGTGTGAAGAAAATTTCCTAGGCCCGCGACATGCAGCCTCTGTCATCCAGCGCACTCCCCTGGCGACAAGCCCGTGATTACCAGCCGAGCTGTAGCTTCACTGCAACTGACAATAAACAATTACGGTAACAATTTTGTATGTTTTATTTACTACCCATGTATGAGTGACAGAGGGATGTTGCAGCTGCTTTACAAAAAAGGTGTATAACTATGCCGGAAACGTAATTTAATGTACAGTGCAAAAAAATTGTTTACACTCATTATTCGTTAAAATTATCCCTTGTTATTAACTACATCTTTTCTATTCAGGTGTGAATTGCACACAGAACCACATGTTAGCCTGTAAAACAAGACCGGGAACTGTACGGTTTGAGCCCGCTAGCCTGAAGTCTTGCTGGTAATTTGCGTACTGCTGGT
The DNA here is from genome assembly GCA_013358835.2 of Ixodes persulcatus. Lineage (NCBI taxonomy): Eukaryota > Metazoa > Arthropoda > Arachnida > Ixodida > Ixodidae > Ixodes > Ixodes persulcatus. The sequence goes on along the minus strand of JABSTQ010010633.1, from coordinate 178,162 downwards.
ACTACGCCGGGGATTTGTGCTGGCAGCAGCCCGGGAACTCGCTGGGACAAAACAAGACCGGTAACTGTATGGCTTCAGGCCGCTAGTCTGGGATCTTGCTGGTATCTTGCTGTACTGCTGGTACTACGCCGGGGATTTCTACTGGCAGCAGCCCAGGAACTGGCTGGGACAAAACAAGACCGGGATGGGAACTGTATGGCTTGAGGCTGCTAGCCTAGGGTCTTGCTGGTATCTTACCGTATTTCTGGTACTACGCTGGGGATTTGTGCTGGCAGCATCCAGGAATCTCACTGGGACGCCCAGTGCCGGGCGTCCCAGTCAGTCGCAGTCACTGGAAAGTGACTGGCAATCTCACTGACCCGTTGTCGCCCCGTGGGGCGTTTCCAGCGTCGCCCCAGTAGGATCTTACCGGCAGACCGGTACCGCCCCAGTCCCAAATCGGTGAGTTGTGCTACTTGGGCTTATTGAGCTCGATTTGGGGCCCCCATAATAAGATACAGGCGACGGAGGAACTTTGCTCTCCTGCTTTCAGGACAAACGTTTCTCCCTCTCAGAGGGAACATAGGTTACAGAAGCGCTCCTTCTTTTAGGGAGGACGATAGTAATCCTTTTTTTCTAAGAGTGCTCCGTTAGTTTGGTGGTGTCGTAGAAGTCGGCGACATCAAGTTCAATCTCTCTTCGGACATAGTCGATTAGTGATGCTTGACAAGAAAGGAAGTTCCCAACCCAAATTTTCTAATGAGGGTCATTCCATGTCAAACGTCCCAGACGTCGCGCTCGACCCCTTCCGATTTCTGGAAAAACAAATTCGGCAGTTTGATACTTTAGACCCATGTTGCGGATAAAAAAAAAAACAGGACGCGGGATGGCCAAAAAAACGTGCTTTTCGTGTAAGGCTCGTCAAATTATGAGGCGCTGGAGAAATTCAGCCTTCTGCGTTAAGTCCTTATTTCGAACTCTTTTTGTTCGCCTTCCGTCGGCGAAGTCGAGCACCGGAGGAGGCCGTTGATCTGACATACCGCGTTCGGCTTTGGCTAGCAGACGGCGTTCGTAAAATGGCGTCAGCTGTTGCTGGCTTCACGCGGCGGTACCGTGCGTGCTTCCATTCATTCGGCGTTCGTTGCCATGGTGATGGCGAGGAAAGCAGACGTGCGGAAGAACGCTGCGGCGCAGCGATACCAGGTGCGTTCTAAGGCCCTTCCCGCATGCTTTTCAATGGGTGGAAGGCGAACAAAAAAAGTTCGAAATAAGGACTTAACGCAGAAGGCTGAATTTCTCCAGCGCCTCATAATTTGACGAGCCTTACACGAAAAGCATGTTTTTTTGGCCATCCCGCGTCCTGTTTTTTTATCCGCAACATGGGTCTAAAGTATCAATCTGCCAAAAATTCATGGCCTTTTGACGCAATATCCGTAGGCATGCCCTAAAATATTTTTGGCGAAAAAATTATTTTGATGACCTGAGCGCGGTTTTAACTTTTAAAAACAGCGTGAAACTAGGCATCACTCAATAATTGATGAAAAATCAGATTTTTAGTGAAACACCCAACAATTATAATGCAATTAAATGCAAAGGTGCAAGCGAGCTGGACAAGAATGAAGAAAATGTCCCTCTTGTACCCCTTCTCCAGGGCTTATTTTCACCCAATAATATTTTGTCTTCACTTTGCAGGGCTTTCGACTTACAATGTGTTAAGGCTTGTAAAGTTTTGTTTAATTTAAATCATTAAAAAAAGTTTTTTTTTTTTAAATTTTAACATTTTTGTTTTTTTTTTTTTTTATCAAAAAATATCTAATTGCTCCCGGGACTTAGTAGAACTTTTTACCGGCTACCCTGCAGATATATAATCTATAAAAAAATTCTAAAACCGCTCAATTAAATATCTCACACTATACAAAAATCCTGAAGTTGCAAAAAAGTGCGTTTTGACGCATAAACAGCCGTTTATTTCACCCTGAGGTGGTCCAACTAAAAATACAAAATATGATGGGGTTGGAAGAATAATCGACAATATTTTGGTTCTGAAAGTTTAGTCAAAGTAATTTTTTTTTAAAGCGAGAAAATAATTTTTGAAGTTGAACTCTCGCACCACAATCCGGCGTCGCTTCTTAACGCCTCTTCGCCGCACAGCACGCCACCTGCGACGATAGCTGACACGATTAGGTCCAAAGAAAGAACGGAATTTTCTGCCGCTTCCCCTTGTCCGTCTTTCCGGCTGCAAGGGAAGAAACGGTGGGTATCGTGCAATAATCGGAGGTGCCGCCAGCGCGTAGCAACAGCAGGCACGTTGTGCCCTTTGTACCCGAGGGCGGATCGAAACACGATGCCTAATACGGGCGGCATCAGCTGACGTGAACTTCTCCTAAAAGGGAAACGCGATAATATCCCCTCGAAATCTAGCTGTCACGAATACTGCCGTGAAAAGCGGAAATATTCAGCGACGCAAGAATTTGCCGTTTCAAAGCCGATTTAAAGGCCGACGTACACTACGCGCTTTCCACTTTTGCCCGCCTCCTCCTTTCCTATATCCTCTCCACTTTTTACCTTGCCCCAACCTGCCTCTCCTCACAGCTTAGGGGAGGGGGAGCAGTAAGAGGATTATCTTCCCTGAAGAAAACCGAAGTAGTACGTCGGCCTTTAAACACAAACCAGGCGTGAGCCTCCAACGGCGCGCATTCGTTAACACCACATCGCCTCGTCGTTTTTGAGAGTGCCCGTTCACGGGGCTTTTGTGTTGCTGTCTACATCCATCCTGTACGTCGAGAAGAGATAGTGATTGCGATGTGTACGTAAGAAACAGCTAGCTTAATAGTGGATGCTCTTACCTATCAGCGCTAAGCATTTGTTGATGTCAAGACAGTGGAAGACCACAGGAGGACACAACTGCGCAAAACGGTCAAAATAGGAAAAGCCGTAAAGCAACAAGAGTAGAAAAAGCCTCTTCCCACCAAGATGTAACCTACAGCTCGAGGTCCTGCTGTCTACCTGCGTGCGCACACCGTGACACCGTCGCACGCTTTGCCGGGCTCCACGGTTGCGTGCTGTGCAAAGAAGAGGCGCAAGGAACGACGCCAGGTTGCTGCGCGAAAGCTCAACTTCAAAAAGTTCTTTTCCTCTTTAGAACAAAATTATATTATTTAAACTTTCAAGAACAAAAGAAAATACACTCTTTTGTAAAATTCACCATGTTACGTTTTTTTTTTTTTTTTCTCTTTTTTTTTTTGCCACCTCAAGGCAGAATTGACGGCTCTTTAAACGGCAAAACGCAATTTTGCACAAATTTAGTTGTATTTTTTTCTGCAAGATATTTAGTTGTACGGCCTGAAACCTTTCTTTTTGTGTACAGTATGATTAAAAAGGCTGTCAGTAAGAGTATTTACAGTCGCATGCAGCAAAGCCATAGTTTGTAAGAAAACTATAAATATGCTAAAATGCTCATATATTCCCTATTTTTTAAAACTGCTTCGAGCATACCAAATTACATGACGATGATCCTTATTACATAAAAATCTAAATGCCGTATAGTTTTTAGGCAAAAATATTGCAGTGTTCCGTAAAATACATCTTACTTTTCATCAATTATTGAATGACTCCTAGTTCCACCCCCCTTTTACTAGTTCAATTCGCCATCACCCCATGAAATTTGTTTTTCGTCAAAAATATGTTAGAGGGGCACCACAAACGTTACGGTAAAGAGTCATCAATTTTATTTTAGGAATCGGAGGTGACCGTGGGACCGTTGGCATGGCATGGAGAAGTCCTGGTCACTTGATGCAGCCCGTCGTGGAGGCATCGCGTTTCGAGCCGCCCTCGGGTACAAAGGGCACAACGGGCCTGCTATTGCTACGCGCTGGCAGCACCTCCGACTATTACACGATACCTGCGGTTTCTTCCCTTGCAGCTGAAAAGACGGACAAGGGGAAGCGGCGGTAAACTCCGTTCTTTCTTTGGACCTAATCGTGCCAGCCATCGCCGCCGGTGGCGTGCTGTGCGGCGAAGAGGAGTTAAGAAGCGACGCCAGGTTGTGGTGCGAGAGTTCAAAATTGTTTTCTCGCTTTAAACAAAAATTACTTTGATTAAACTTTCAGAATCAAAAGATTATCGATTGTTCTTCCAAACCTACCATATTTTGTATTTTTAATTGGACCACCTCAAGGCGAAATAAACGACTGTTGACGCGTGAAAACGCACTTTTTTGCAAATTCAGAATTTTCATTTACTGCGAGATAAACATTTGAGTGGATTTAAACAGTTTGTATAGATGATATACCTGCAGGGCAGCCGGTAAAAAGTTCTATTAAGTCCCGGGAAGCAATTAGATATTTTTATTAAAATAACAAAAATGTTAAAATTTTCAAAACATTTTAGTTTTTTAAAAACAATATTGAAATTAAAGCAAAACTTAACAAGCCCAACAACATTGTAAGTCGAAAGCCGTGCAAGTTTAAGAAAAAATAGGGTTAGGTGTTTCACTAAAAATCAGATTTTTCATCAATTATTGAGTGATGCATAGTTTGACGCAGTTTTTAAAAGTTAAAACCGCGCTCACGTCATCAAAACATTTTTTTCACCAAAAATATTTCAGGCCATGGCTACGGACATTGCGGCAAAAGGCCATGAATTATTTTTAGAAATGGGAAGGGGGTGAGCGCATCGTCTGGGACGTTTGACATGGAATGACTCATGACGGCAATGAGAGATCACGATAAAGATCGAGTACTGCAATCGATCGGTCACTGAAACGGGACGGCGATATCGAGCGACTGGGAGCAGGCAACAAGGACTGGCGGCGGCGTGGAGACGGCTAGCCATAGAAACGGGGAAGTTTTTGTTGGGATGCATTATCTGCTGGAGGACCGGAAGTGTAGACGAGACTGCGAAATCCGTTGTATTGGTATCCATGGTTCGATAGATATCGAGCTGGCTGACAAATTCAATTTCTACAGTAGCGAGCAACATGACCAACATCTTCGCAGTGGAAGCATATCGGCTTGTTATCGGGGGCTCTCCATGCCACGGTAAGTTATTTATCGAGCTGTCGTGTTCCGGTGATTTTCTGGTGGTTTGCGGAACCGCGGTCGTTGGTGGGTTTGAGAAGCCCTACTCATTTCCAATCGGATAAAGCTTTGCACGACGGATATGGAAATGGCTTATTCCGGGTCAGTCAAAGAACGGACAGAAGCTTCGGCCAGCATCATAACGTTTTGCTCTCGGCGAACAATTTTGGTTATCTGGTCGGGAGTGGAGCAAGTGTTCACACACGAAGATGTTCCGGTCGTGTTGGGTAGCCAGACAAATTAGTGAGCGATGCAGCGACTTTTTGCATCTTCGAAGCGTCGGCATTCGCTTACAGCCTGGTCGACCGTTGTGCAGTCCTTAATAATGAGCTGTTGGAACGCGCCATCAACGACTCCCTTGAGAATTTGCGAAGCACGCTCAGCGTCAGGCATCTCCGGGCATGATTTTCGGCACAGGGAGAGGTTGACTGAAGTGTAACTCATGTACGCTTCGGTAGATCAGTAGTTCTCAAATGGGGGTCCGCAAAACCCTGTCTTTAGACAATGAAAGTTGCCTTTTATCAGATTAAGAATAAACGTTCTAATTTTCGGGTGCGTTTCCTCGATCGTGATTATGACAACAAAACAAAATCTGCTTTATACCAGCGCTTAGTTATATCCCTTTATTAAATCACTATCATAACTAACAAATACTTTTCCTTCCCCTTACCACGAACGGGGTCCTCCATCTTTTCCGTCGATTCACAAGGGGCAGTGTTGTACACGTTCCTCAAGAAGAGGAACGAAAAGTCGTTCCTCGTTCCTTCAGATTTTTGGAACGCGTTCTCGTTACAAGTTCCATCTGAGAAAAAGGAACTCGTTCCCGTTACTGTTTTAAAAAATGTAACGTGTCGTTACTTATACGTTACATTTCTGTTTTTGCTAATTACCATATTTAATTAGATCGAGCAAATTCTTTTTTATCTATCCCAAAAAATGGCAACATACAAATTTCAATGCCGTGATGGAAGGACGCCAGGAGACAAAAAAAAAGAAAAGCAAAGCTGAAGCAAGGTTCTATTTGTTGAGTTATTCATCTTTAAAAATCCCAGCGTTTTACCATATCCATGTTTGTGTTGGGCGATTCAGACGAGTCAAATGTACTGTTAGCAAGGAAATAGGAGCGGTGTCAGTTTTATCATTATTTATTAAAGGGTTACCCCACGTTGCACGGGCGTTTTACAACCTTCCACGTTTAATCTAACAAAGTCCTTCGTTGCTGTCCACTAGACAATACGTAACATGATTGCCAAATAACAAACCATTAACCTAGACACGTAATGCAGAACTCCCTAGAGTTGCCGAACATGAAAGAAAAATAAATAAACCTTACCTGGACATGTCCGATCGTCTTGCTTGACGGTGCACAAGTCAAGCATTGGTATGTTATGTTGCCACTGCCCTTGTCTTGGACAGGTTTGAACATTGTTGACAGCCATGGCCAGAGACAGTCCACTTGGACGTCGACACTCATTGTGGCAGTTATCACTTAACCACAGGAGACATGAGGAGGTCCGTTGATGCGGTCCCAAGAATGCGCGTCCTCGCCACACCTACCGGGCGCGTATAGTTGCGTCCTCGTGGAGTAAACCCATGGGGCGAATGCGGGATCCCTGATTGGCCTTTTTTGAGGCATGTCACAAATGCGCGCTCGCTGACAGCTGTGTCCAAACAGAATACTACAAATCGCACGACTCCGACAAATCATGCGGCGCTCCGCTTCCGGCCGCCGGGGGGAAATTTCCCCCTGTCAAATCTGCCGGGGGGAAACTTCCCCCCCCCCCCCGTCAAATCTCCCCTTCGCTACCTCCACGGCGGCCTTGCTCTGCTCATCACGTGGGTCCGGAGAGCCACCCACACGCTCTGTTGGCTGTCGGTCAATCGCTCAAGGCCTCCGCCGCTTTGGAAGTCCCGAAAACGGGAAAGGGAAGACTCAATTGTGAGGGGGCAAGCCAGGCAAGCGCGCGTCGTGTCCAAGGTCGTGTTATCTTCCAGCAGTTCTGTAGATTGGATCGGATTCCCGCGGCTCTTGTTCCCAAAGTATCTCGTATAAACCTGGTTGGTTTGGAGTTTAATAAAATAAATTATATATTCTTATGTTCTCAGTGTTTCTACATACAGCTAAAAGTTTCACTGTTGCGCACTGCACTTAATTTTTTTTTCGAGCAACGGACGTGGATTTTGACAAAGAAAGCTGAAGCCGGGGCGGCCGAAACGCGCGCTTTGACGCAGGAGGCTAGGACCCTCCCAAATCCACCCGAAGCCGGACCTCTTTGGCCTTCCGGCCGAGGTGACGGCGGTAGCAAGGTCGGCGACTTCGAGAGCCGCGGGAGATAGACAGGCATAAGGCACACCATTGGCAGGTGGCATGTGACGTCAAGTCTTGCGAGAGCCGACGTCAAAGAAAAGTGGAGGAGGCGAGGAGGAAACATTACACCATCTTCCCGAGGGGAACCATGGGGTGATGCGGAGCATCGTGTTGGTTCCGAGGAAAGAGTCAGTTGCGTGCTGACGTCGAGAGATGGCGCCACCGACTGCCCTAGCGTTACCCCCTACGCGAGCCTTCGTCGCGGCTCGCGGCAGAGAAACTTGGAACGCTCGCCGCTCGCCGTTTATTTTTTTTTCACACTTGAAGGAGAGGAGACTAGAGGAGGAGAGTTGCGCGTGCGCGCGCGGTGTGAGGAGAAGCGAACGCACGCGCAGTGCACGCAGCTGGTAGAGAGAGAGAGCGGAGAGAGTAACGCGCAGCTGTTGGAGAGAGGGAAGGAGGAGAGTTGCGCGTGCGTAGTTCGAGTGCCGACTACAACGCCGACGCCGCGGGACATAGACCCGAGCAAGAGATGCTCCGCATCTAAAATCGTGAATTTGGCTTGGCCGGTGTGCAAACAGACATTCGACCGACCACTACCGGACGCTTCAATTTAACCGGTTTTTGAAGGAGTCGTGTGGCCTGACGATTTTTGTATACTCTGTTTCACCTTATGATGTACCGCAGGAAAGGCTACAAGCGCGAGCTCCTTGCTTTGGGGCACATCTCGGCGGCACAAGCTCTCGTGACTTAAGAGCGGCTGCCAATGCTATGAGCTCGCGCTTCTAGCCTTCGCTGCGGTACAACATAAGGTGAAACGAAGTTAGTAGCCTGCTATGGGTAAATGCGCGCCCGTGTTTCGCGCGCACATAGATGCCGCCTCCTACATGGAGATGCCGCCTCGAGAGATTTGCTTGCTGGCTTTACGCGGCCCAACGCTTAGCGCGCCACCACGCGGTGTTGGGGTTTGTATAGACCTTTTTCGCATAACCTCAAACCAGCCAGTATCTGACGTACCCTCGAACTGGTGCATTTTTGGATTGCCCGCTGACACAGGGTATGCAACCGCCAAGGGTATGGGCGAAAAGGCTTAAAAACGGACGTCGTGCATGAGGTAGTTCCGAGCGCTCCTTTTTACCTTGCTAAAATTTCCGAAAATCTACGGTTGTCTGGGTGCCACTGCGTGGTCGTCGGACGGATAAATAATTTTAAAAAGCATAAGAACAATAGCAGAAAGTGTGCCATGAGCACAAGAAGCTGCAGCGCGAGTGTGGCTGCAATGTTATCAAGCTTCGCATTTTCCCCAAGAATCCTTATTTATGAAGTCAGTCGATTGCGAGCTTGAATCGCAAGAGATTGGTATCAGACTCAACGTCACGTTTAAGCTCACGACCACTTCGCCTACGACAAGAGGACCGATTTTAATTCCCGGTGCAGGTGGTCTAATTAGGTTATCACGGCAAGCCCCATGGTATGTGAAAGGTATGAAAAAGTCTACATGCCACCACTCAAGATGGAGCTATCAAATGCCGAGAGCTTACCTGCATCGACTACTTTAAACTGCTCATATATACTTCGCTGTGGAAACTCAATCAAAACACCCCACCGTCTTCGTCGTCGTTCTCTCGAGGAGGCAAGGTGATGGCCTGTAGGTAGCCAGCTGGATTCAACCGGACAAGCTCCAACCAAGTTATTGCAGCCCACCATAGCCAAGTCTAGCCAAGTTCCCCCCATACCCACACCGTTGCCTACCCAGATAGCTGTGCTGCCAGAACTAGCCGGTATTTCTTTTCTAGACCGCTAGATGGCGTCGTCGGCGCCGCAATTCTCAAGATGGCGGCGCCGTTAAAGAAAAGGTCTATTGGACGCCAAACCTAACTGTTGTTTCTCGCCAAATATCGTCAGCCGCAGCGCTCGTGTCACTTTGTAATGTGCCGCCAGAGACTTCCACCGCGTAGCAGCGTGAACGCGATGGGCCTTTTCTGAGGCATATCAGAAATACGCGCCTTGCCGACAGCTAGACATGCCACGGCGGCGTCTTCTTTTCTGACTAACGCAAGGTTTTGCTTGCTGGCATTACGTGGCCCAGCGCTTTTAGCGTTCCACTAGGCGGTGCTGGGGTTTGTATTCGCCGCCAAACCTAACTGTTGTTTACCACCAAATGTCGTCAGCCACACCGCTCCTGTCACCTTGTAATCTGGGGCCGCAGATTGTCGCCGCGTTGCGGCGTAAACGCGATTGGCCCTTTTTGAGGCACATTGCGCGCAGACATGCTATGGCGGCGGCTTCTTTTCTGACTAACACACGCTCTCCCTGGTTTAGGCGGTAGAGAGATGAGAGGGGGCTCGCGGCATGGGTCAACGCGCGCCTGTGTTTCGAGCGCACAAAGATACCGCCCCTTAGATGACCCTCTCGCGCTCGTCGTTTGTTGTAGCTCGCCTGAATCCGACTGTTACAAAGCGAGGACGCCGCAACATAAACCCTCGCATAAGTAACGAAAACGTTATCGCGATTCTGCTCTTTGTAAATATATTGTTATTATACTTTTAAAATTTCCCTCTCGAAAATTTAGTAAAAATTGCCCCACTCAACGAAAAAAGGAACGTCGTTCCTTTTTCCGTTCCAGTAAAACTGTAACAAGTTCCCGTTCCAGTTCCACCGATGTCAAATGGAACGGCGGCGTTCCTTCGTTCCTCCTAAAAGGAACGCGTTCCAGGAACGCCGTTCCTTGGAACGCCGTTCCGTACAACACTGACAGGGGGTCTGAGAAACATCAGTGGTCGAGATACACTGCAATATTGGACGCTCGAGGATTGCTTTTTTTTTTTTCGCCGGAAGCTTCTGGCCAGTTAGACGGCCGTTGAGGTCAATCAGCTTACTCTTACACATATCTCATGATGTGATAACCTCCTCGTGCGTGAGGAACCACACACGGGCCGTGCCCTTTATAAAGAATAACACATTAGCCAAATATATGGTGTTCTTCCACCTGTTGTGCGTGCTTATGCGCTCAAAAAGGTTGATCCAGTCCTCTACTTTTTAGTCACGGGAACTGGTGAAGAAGCCTGGGTCCCGGGGTTGAGCGATGACGATCGGCGGTAGTGGTCTACTGGTAGGCCCTTGGCTTGTTCGTCAACAGGCTTGCTTACGGTCGGAGGCAGGCGGCTGCTGCGGAGTTCCAGGTCCAGGGAAGAGAGGGTAACAGGCTGTAGTTGAGCTTGTTCGTGCATAATACTTTTTTTTATTAGTAGTAGTATTTTAGTATTAGTATAGTATTACTAGTAGTTGGAAGAGAGAGATTGGGGAACGTACCTCCGCCAAAGTATTACGGGATGTAAAATTGACAGATTACCAGAAAAACAAATAAATGGTTTACGACAAACCTCCTTGTCCTTCTCTTCTTTTCACTGACTGCCTCCTTTTTCTTAACCATAGCAATATTTATTTTCGTCCCGAATACCCGAGTATCCCGGATAAGATCCTATGAAGGTAATATTTATAAAATGCTGTATTTCCTTACTCAATTAAGGGTATTTTTTACTTGTGATTGTTCGATTTTTTAATAAAAAAAGATGGACATGTACATGAAAACCTCGATTTATTATAAATAAATGTCTCATTTATTTCTTAGATTGAAGCCAACCAAAACTATGAGTAAGGGCTGACAATTAATCTGGCAGAAACGAATGGCTAAGCCATAGTTGCATCTTAACATCAAACTTCAAATATATCGTATTTTCGTATGTACAAGTTTATTATTCAAAACCATACATTACATTTTTCTAGACTATTCAGAGGTCTTTTTATACGAAAAACACAAATATATTTAAAAATAGCCTTTTGAGGATGATTGATATTGAAATTTGAACTTTCGGAGTAAAGCCTTTTTTTTGTTTTTGGTAAGGTAACATTTTGTCTGTGATTATGTTGTACTTGTTGAATAGGTATTTGTTTAAGCTTTTATTTGATATACAAAGTATGTCATAAAATTGAATGTTGCAAAAGTTGTCTGCATCCAAACCTGGTAAATTGTTGTCAAAAAAGCAAAATTCTAAATGTTGTACCAAAATAAAAAAAAAATATATAAACAATTTACGCGTTTAATGTAGTTCAAAAGGTCATGCAAAATTTTTCTTTGCGCTGCAAAAGGTATCTGAGTTTGGTAAAGCTTTCAAATTCGCGACTTATGATAATCACCCAGATAAAAAAAATCCGCCTTTGGTTCTGTCGAAGTAAAACAACTTGAGAACTAAACATATGACGCAAAAACGGGTTTTTGATTCGTCCTAGTAATTTCCCAGCAAATATATATCTTTTCAAACTTTTTTTTTTTTGTTTCAGACATGACCCCTTTTTTCTTCCACGATTTGAAATGAAATCGCCCATAGGTAACCAACTTGCACGTACACAAACGGTAAGTGTCCCCTCCTGGTGGGGTCACGCCCAGTGGCGTCACGAGGGTCAGCGGCACCCGGGGCGGCAGCCCGGCCCCCCCCCCCCCTCTCCTCCCCGCTCTCGCGTGGCCCACCGCGACTTCCCCCCCCCCCCCCCCCCCTCCGTTCTCGCGAAGCCCGCCGCGACTCTCCCCCCCCCCCCCCCCCCCCGCTCTCGTGGCCCGCCGCGACACCCCCCTGAGCCCTGCACCCGGGGCGGTCCGCCCCCCCCCGCCCCCCCCCTTGTGACGCCACTGGTCATGCCCCAGATGTGTGGCGCACAGACTCTTCCCATCCCTTCTAAATCACAAAATGTACTGTATGTCCCAGCTCTGAGTCTTTATCAAATGAGAAACAAAACATTCACGACACAATTGGTAGCGACTTATACCTTCAAAGTTCTACAATGCATGAAATGCAGTATTTAGAAGCGGTTCAATTGTTTGGGGGACTTCGTTGGACGAGGTGAGGAGCTATAGTATTATCAATTTCGGGGAAACTGAATTGGTGTGTCACGTGACCAGGGAAGAGAAGAAAAGGGAGGCAACTGGAGAGGGGGAGAGGGCATCGTGGGGCGGTGAGAAAAGGGATTTGTAGAGGGAAGTAAGGGCAGAGGAATTGGCAAACTGAATTTTCTGTATCACATACCCAAGGAGGGGGAGGGACAGGAAGAGAAACGAAGGGAGGGAGAAGGAGAGAAGCGTAGAACAATAGGAAAGAGATGAGGAGAGAGAGAGTGGAATGTGTAGGGAGGCAGAAGTAGGAAACGAGGCAAGTGGAGAGGGAGAGAAGAGAAAAGGGTATAGCGAGGAAACTGGGAGGGATGTTGAATACACCCTACGTGGAGAAGGAGGAATGGCAAAAGAAAGAAAAAGGAAGCGAGAATAGGGGTGGGGAGAGAGAATTGATGTCTCACGTAATGGATATTTTCCCGCAAAGTTTAGCGTAGAAACTAAATTGTATTACTTATAGGCCATGTGAAATCAGGTCACGTGACGTTGATGTCCTCCCCTAAATTTATCCGGAAATCTGAATTAGTGTTTAGGTCACATGACGTCAATTTCTCAACTTGGTGTATAGGTCAGATAACGTTAGCTCACGTGATGTTAATTTTCCTGCTAAATTTAGCGAAAAAAGCACGATAGGACGGACGGACACAATTTTCTGAGTGAGAGATTCCGTTAAAAGCCTTTCACGCTTTTAAAACAAGTGACATATTTCGTGGCCGCACTAAAACCCAAGGTGCTTAGGCGTATTTTAATTTCCATTTCTTCACGCGGCAACGTGAAAAGGGCTGCTGGCTGACCATCGCTTGTCAGCTGCGATGACAGTTTTAGGTTTGCATGGAACCAATTTATTCCCTTAGATATTGATATCATGACAGCAGCTGTAAGGGTAAGCATCCATCTTGCCGCCCACATTGTGGTGATGACCTGGCACACTCAAGAGTGAAAATGTCTGAATGTTTGGCGATTGAAAAAAACAAAACAAAAAATAAAGCAATATTGTTTTAATACCGTATTTTATGCATAATTTGAAATTGACAAAAGTGACGTTACCAGTGCAACAGTGTAAAGTCGCAAGTACACAAGCGGTGGAATATTTTGTTCCGAGAGGATCTCTGCAAGTTTATTGATTCCTAAATGTATACGGATTATTTACCGGACTTTAGGTAATACATGACATATTCATTTGTTTGATATGGTTTTTGGTAGCACAATAATACATTTTTAATCGTTGAAATTTCAATATGCAATGATCAACAATATTTGTTTTGGTAAGGAAAACAACTAAAAAAACAGTGTCATTGCTTGTCAAAACAAGCTGCCTTTTGCACCGTTTTGTGGAAACAAAATAGTAAGAACGAGAATGAGCATGTATATGGACGGAACATTATAGGAAATGCGAGCCAGATTTTCGTGTGGTCAACTAAATTGCGAACATTTCTAAGTTGCGAATTTCCCGAAATCACTGCAAAATATATGGTAGTTAAATATTTCATTGAAATAAAAACTGTTGTGCAGGTGGCCTGCTCTATATTTCCAACTTTGCTAGGCTGATGGACAGTGTACGAACGACTTACACAGTGAGGTTTGTTTTCTATTCCGTTTTATTAGAGTGCGTTATTTTAAAATTGACTTGAGCATTAGTCTCCCGCAGAGATCGGATGAGGGACCTCGGCAAATAAAAAAGCTCAAATGTATCGAACTTAAAAAATATTAAGGCTCCAATCTACTCTGTCAAAGTGGTTGGACTGCAAAGCTGTTGTATCACCTGTAACGATTGCTCACTGCACTATATGCTCCTTTTTTCATGCAAACGCCACCAGGTGGTGTTCTAGTCTTTCACGTCCCAGATAACTTCCGGTTTATAAGAAAAATTAAGAAAGGCCACCTTAACACCGCTGCTTGAAATGTAGATGAAACGTTGAACCACCAATTCTTCAGGTGAAAGCCAAAAGAACGAAGGAGTGTGAAATCTGTTTAAATGTTTCGAGTAGTCTTGTAAACCAACTTGCCTCCTCAAAGATATAATACTGTACAGCCAAAGGCCTTCCTTAAATCCCCAACTTTGTTGTCCGTGTAGCATTTAAACTTTCTAGCACTTGTGACATAAGCAAGCGCACCAGGCTTGTTAAGACAGTGCGACCGGAAGTCGCATAGGTCGCAAGCGGCAGTCCATGTTGGAAGCAGCAAAAGGGTCTATACCAAATGATTGACGAAAGAAAGGTAAATGCACTGTACCAAAATGTTTTTATATATGAAAGACTTTGCACGCTTCCGTTTCCGCTCTAGCTTATGTAACCGCAATCTTTACCGAAAAACAGATGCGGGTAACGCTACGTGCTTCGCATTGTTAGCGGGTCTAGTGGCGTCACTCTACACTTCGTACTCCGTCGTTGACGCGACTGCTTATGACACCGGAATCTTTAATGAGAACCGCGTGCGAGGAGCGCTAGATGCTTATGATATATCACGTGGTTTTGACACTTTGTTTGTAATTTTTTCATTGAAACAAGCGTCAAAGCCACATGTTAAGGATAAAGGCGTGCGCGAACGGTGATAAGGCGCGTGCGTGGGATTTCATTGACTACTGTTTTGTTGACGGAGAAAAAAACCGGACCAACAAGTCATATACAGCTTCGTTGTAAAACTACAGTCTGCTTTATGGCACAGAGCATGATAACGCGTCATGTTTAGAAGTCATAAGGTGTCGACGCTATAGAAGTCATAAGGTGTCGTATCTTTTCGAGTGACCAAAGGATTTATTTGCGCATTAGCACTTTTTAAATACGTTTGTAACCATCTAAGATGCCGCGGTTACTAATAACTGCATATGAGTAATATCAGGTTTTAGTTCGTATCTCGATAAACAGAAAATCCTGAGCGCGATAGGGTACCCCGTCAATCAACAACATCCTTTTCGTTTTGCACGTTGTTTCCCTCCTGAAAACTCAGTAGAGAACACAGTTTTTGTGCTTTTGCTCCTGAAAACATATTCATTTACAGTGTAAGACATTAAAAGCGTCCAATGTGCTTGAAATCTGCGGCATATATTTTTAACACATGGGTTATTTTTTGCCACAGCTCTGCGCTTCCAGTAGTTCCGAAACTATTAAAACATTAATGTAACCACAATATTTGCTGTTTGTCTGTGGTGATGCCTGACATTGATGTAATCTCACAATCCTGTGTTGCTACCGTGAACACCATGCCCGCGATGACGTTTTCTTCCTCCGCGGCTTGGGTCACTGGTGGTTCTGCTTCCTAATTTTTCTGCCCATCTTTCTTCGCGCGGCTTCCTTCATTGTCGGGACTGGTCGCCGTAGGCACCGCTGCTTGAGTGGTGTCAAATACCGCCACCGCGCTAGACTCAATTTGCGAACCGCGTCGCTTTACGGAGGTTTCACAACAAATTAGCGTTCGCTTCTTCGGCGCTTTCCTTGGCGGCTTGAACAAAGCCGAATACAAGTACTTCGGAGAGTTAAAAATTTCGATGGCACCGCTTCTGCCCAGACTACTGAACTTTTCAATGCGTTCAGAGGTACTTTTCCTTCATGTTACACGTATAGGTCTTAGAAATCAGGTGTTGGCTGAAAAGGTTTTCGCAAATACAATCGCCGGGCTGAAGCTTGCGGGCGGAACGGGGAATTGTGTGATCCCATAATACGAGGCGATCGTGGTTTGCAGGTGCTGTTAATAAGGAGACTTGCTCCTTACACGAACGATACCCAGAGAAAACCTTCGGTAGAAAACATTTCTCGCCTATTTCGAGAGGCTTGACACATGGAGATCGAGAGATCCTGGCATGCAAGCATACGAGTGGCGAGAAAGTCGAAACTTGTGGCCTACCGGTTTACCACGAAACGTTCTCTCTTTCACGTCATTTTCTGACTGGCGAGAAACCGGTCACATGCGCGCAATCTGACCAAAAGTACGGGGAGGGGCCTTGCGCAACACTGCGTTTCGGGCGGTGCCGTGGTGGAAGGCATACACTTTTCGATAAGCATTCGTGAAATGTCAATCTTCCACCCAAATCCGACCAGCTACATGCTTGTTCGACCTTTGAACGTTTTATGACGGGAAGGCGGTGTGTGATTGCGTCCTTTCATAACTTGAGCGTTGTTTTAAAATATCGTACAACGTTCTCTCAAGCAGACGAAGCGGACGTTGTCTGCTCCCTGTTGTCCCCCAGCTGCATCGCCACTGCGGGCGCCCGGGGAGAAAAGCTCATGGGAGAGAGAATAGAGGCGAACACAAACTGGTCGCGCACTCGCAGGGGAGCTTGGAAGTGTCTTCACCTAACCTCCTTTCTTACACCGTGGTGGCAACCAATAGACGGATGACTGGTCACACGACCACGTAGGTTTCATGTGGGCCGAACACGCAAACGTTCGATGTCCATCCGATTCGACAACCCTTATGTTCTCCCGTCCCTTCTCGCCAATTTTCAGTCTCTTCTGGACCACTCAGTCCTCCCTGATAGCTGGCGGCAGGCACTGGTCACCCCGGTTTTCAGGGGAAAGGGCAAGTCACACTGTAATCTAGCCAGCTACCGTCCAGTATCTGTGACTGTGATCCTATGTCGTACCCTGGAACGCATGGTAAACAAGCACCTACACTCTAACCTGAATCGTCTCCAGCTCATGCCTTCGACGCAGAACGGGTTCCGGCACTCCCGCTTTTGTGAAACTGCCCTGGCCACCGTTTCCTATTACATAAGCAACAACCTAGAGGGTCTTGTTCCCACCGACGTTGTCCGGTTAGACTTCCGCAACGCCTTTGACACCCTGTATTACGCCTTTCTCGTCAGGGAGCTGTTCGACTGTAGGGTGGGCGGCGGTCTACTGCACTGGGTTACTGCCTCGATTACTGGTCGCCGTTTTCGGGTAGCGTACCCGGGCTCGGTGTCTCACACTTTCAAAGCTTCTTCGGGAGTTCCTCAAAGATCGGTGTTAGGTCCAACCCTTTTCAATTGTGTGTCCGGGATATTCCCCGATCAGATAGGGTCCTTACGGTCCAGTATGCCGATGATACTACGTTGGCTAGGGGGGTTCACTCTGCTGCCGACGTTGATATTCCGCAGGCTCACCTGGACAGGGTGGCTCTGTGGCCCACAAATAATCGTCTCAGTCACAGTCACGGCAAGTGCGCTGTAACGCGGTTGAGCTCCGCCAGGAACGTTGATTCTCCACATTATTCCATTGGAGGGTTTACTGTTCCACCCGTACAGGTGCTCAATATCCTAAGCGTCTCCTTCATGCCAACTCCCGAGTTTAGTCACCATGCTGATAGGGTCCTTGGTAAGGCTCGCAGTTTACTGGGCTTCTTGTCCATATTCTCACGACATTTTGGACGAGATACTCTGAAGACTCTGTACAGTGATTTAGTGCTTTTTCAATTAGAATACTGCTCCTCTATCTGGAGCCCTCACCAAGTGCAAAACATGAAGAGGCTTGAGGGACTTCAGCGCCGTGCGACTGGTATGCTGGTCAGTCGTGATCAGTCTATAGACTATGAGGCGCGTTTTCGGTCGATTGGCTGGCACCGTCTGAGTCGTCGCCGCACAGTGTCACGAGTCCGCCTCCTCGCTGTCGCCTGTGGCCCATCTCTGGACGGTTCATACTTAGCCACAGTAACGCGCGTCTCCAACCTGAACAGGCCTCCGTCTCCCTGTCTTGGCTCGCACTAGGCGACATGAGGCCTATCTTTTCCCTTCAGCAGTGGGTGCATACTTGTCTTTGCCGGGCATGTGCGCCCGCTCTTGCCTGGGCCTGGTACGAGCTCCGTGACTTCAGTCGGAGCGTGTCGCGCGCGCTCCGCAGTCCTTAGAGTTCCTAGAGTCGCTCAATCAGGACCTTGGGGGCTTGTTCGCAATTTGCGTCGGGCGTGCTGAGCTGCCAGGGGGGGGGGGGGGGGGGGGGGGTGGTCTGACTGGTTTGTTGGGCAGGTCCCGGCTGGGGCCGGCTCCTGTTGGTTCCGGTTGGGATCTGTCCGGTGGACCGGTTGGATTTTTACCTCTGTTGCGTTGCACTGTGTGGCGCTGCGCACTCTGCGCGAGTGTGTGTGCAGCCCTTAATTTGCGAGTCCAATGGCCATATTTTGTCCTTCCTGTATTATTTGTTCGTCCACGCCTAAAACGTCAAACTGTTGTGTGTTGTTTTCTATTTTGTGTATACTCATTACCTCACGGAAAGCTGGCTAGAAGGCGCCTCAGCGTACGGGTTTGTAACCTTTCTGCCAGCCGCGCACACTTCCCGTGTTCTACTATTTTGTGCAAATAAAGATTGATTGATTGATTGAGTCATTCATTCATTCATTCAGTTATTCATTCATTCATTCATTGATTTTCGAACTATTAACGCATTAACGCAAAGTTCGCCAAAGCTTGACTGGATATTGTTGTGTATATATATATATATATATTCTGTGAAACATAAAGCGCGCTTCCGTATCACACATTTTTCCAAGTTTCCTTTTTTCAAATATTTGTGTAGAAGTCGGACAAGACTGTTCAAAGGCTAAACTTGTGGAAAGCCGAGGAGGAAGACGGCGTGGGGGGGAACATGCTGTGGCCGGCAGACCGGCGCTCGAGACGGGTGCGCGAGCAGTTCGATACGAAGAGCGAGCGGGAACGGCCGGCAACGCAGCAAAGCCCTAACGACTCGGCGATCCACGGCCAAGACACGGTCAAGAAAGAGCAAGGAACAGGAAAACGTTTTCTCGCATCTCCTCGAACGTGTAACTCCTTTGGAGGGCGGACCAGGCGGGGACCGATTGAGCGACAGTATAATAGAGCGACCCACAAACTTCAATGACTTTTGAGAAATCTTGAAAGGTGCGCCAAACCCGCGGAAACTTGAGGTAAGACAAATGTTAACGACAGCCCCACCAAAAAACAAAACAAAAAAAACAGTGGGTTAGAAAGTCTTTCTCTGGCCACCAACCGCACATGCGCAGCGCAGACTAAAGGAATTGACGTAGCGCGCTGCCACGAACGTCCGCCCAAATCCGCCGATTCCGGTGTAGCTGTTTCGGCAAGTGTGGGAACACTTCATTGGGTCGGCGATTTCAAGATGTATGAATCAAAGATAACCCTCATTATTTTTCACATATTCATTACTGTTGTTTTGTATATGCAACTACAACTAAAGCAAATATAAGAAAAATATTCATTTTATAAAAGAAAATAGTTCGTCACTATTGCAAACCTTAGGTACCTTTCTTCGAAGCGAAGTTCTTTTCTCTACTACAATATTAGCAGTCTAGAACAAGTGTATGACTTTCGTATTCTCCGCTCATTTTACTTCTCTTCTTCTATGTTTAAAGACTTCTTCACCGGTAGTGTATAATTAAAACCCGAACCTGCTACATTAAGCACGTGTAAATCCGATGCCTGGTTACTTCTCAAGTTTCTTAGAAATTATATATGACATTAATTACTACACGATCTAGCAGTTCTTCTTAATAGACACGAATATATAGACTACTCCAAATTTAAAGAGATGCTGAACTGAAATTTGGATTTTCTAAAATAAGGTAGCCGGAGTGTTCAACGGGGCGCCGCAAACCCCAAAACATCACTCTTACAGCAATATCTCGAACGTATGGCCGCATTTTTGTAAAATAAGGACGCAACTGAGGATACGACAACTTTTAGCCCATAGCTTCTTCCAGGGTTTCTCCTCGAAAAATAAAATGAAATGAATTAAACCGCATCTGCCAGCGGAAAATCCACACTCCAAAAGGGGCGCTTTGGCGCGCTCTAAATCTACTTGCGCTAGTCCTCTCGGACACTCCTTGTGCTTCGGAGTTCACAAGGTCTTATTTATTGCGTTTAACGATCCCAGCATTTTTTGTTTTACAGCGTTCGGTTTATGTTCATTTTACCATATGTCATTTAGTTATTTTTGTACAATAAAAATCATAGAGGGCGTCAAACGTAAGACACCTGCTTAGGCTATTAAAATGAAGGACAACATCATAATAGAGAGAAGTGAAGAAAAAACCCATTCAAAACGACTGCCTAGAAAGTCGCGTGAAGCACTACAACTAACTAAATATTAGGTGTTTAAATTAATGACTTGAAACTTTTCGTGGCTTGAGTTCGTGCTAAGTTTAGGAATATATTTTTTTTCGTGTCTAGGCTGTTAGCTGGTGTGGCCAATTATTTTCGCCTGACAGAAGCAAGCTACCTTTTGGTTTTACGACCGAAGCCGACTGGCACCGGCTGTAAAAGAAAATGTTCAAGAAATACGTTCTGACTGCCTTGCACATACCGTGTATTTACTTGACTTATCGACGTCGGTGGAAATGTCTGCAAGCTTGTCTTCTTGTGATAAGACAGAAAAAAGTTATTCCCAGAAATATCAGGCGAATGCCACAGTAAAAATATTCCCAATTTTGTTATTATTTTTTTAGGGAGCAGGTTGGTATTGGCAACAATTTTTTACGAACGAATTACACATCAAGGACAGAACACGGAGAGCACATCTTCCCTCACGACAGCAGCGCCTAGCTCGGATGACCGAAACGCAGCGCTAAAAGCGGCAAGCTGACGCGGGTCTCCTTTCGACAAAGGCTGGGGAAAACCGGGTACGCTGAGCCCGCTTCGCCGGAAAATCTTGAAGAAAGAACCATTGGTGGATCCTTAGGGAATGCGTTGGCAAGACCCTTGGAAAGCGCCACAGACATTCCCGTTTTGTAAACTCTAACACTGACCCCCGTAACGAAGCCAAAAAGAGGCAGCAAGAAAATAGAGGAAGCAAAAGAGAAGGCCAGATGCAAAAGCCAAAAAAGAAAGGTGAAAGGGTGAGCGTTAGCGTTTCCCAAAGGGGGACGTGTGTGGCGCTTGCCAGGGGTCATGCTGTCACATTCCTCAAGAACCCACAAATGAACCTTCTTTTAATTGTGTTTGTGTGCATGTTTAGACAGCCAGATGTTAGTCTGCAACAACGGGGGACTTGTCTCTCAGCAGCTGCATGTGAGCAATGTAGCCGGTGCAGTACAACCTCAAACCTGGGGTCTTTAACGAGCATCACGCAGTAGTGATACATAACCGCACGCCGATACGGTACTCATCTAGATCGAAACGGGCAGGGATGGGGATTTAACCCCGGATTCCCGGGTTCCGCAGCGCGAGCTTTCGCTCCACGTGCTCCGAGCTGATGTGCGCTATTCGCAACTTTCATAATCTATAGGGGGCGCACTGGCGCTAATCAAAATGGTTGTCATCTGGATAATCCTCGTAAAACAGCAGCACGACGCTGGGTCTGCGACGCGTAAGTAGTTCTAGTTTTTCTATTTACAAGCAGTGTAGAGACTTACGTTATTTTTCCTGCCAGGAAGGTGTATGCGAGCAAATTCATTGAGTAGCCAATCATCCAGGAGCTAGGAAGAGAGATTTTCACACCGCGGTACCACACGTTATTTTTCCTGCCAGGAAGGTGTATGCTAGCAAATTTATTGAGTAGCCAATCATCCAGGAGCTAGGAAGAGAGATTTTCACACCGCGGTACCACCATCGCTGAAAGTTGCGAATACACTATTCCAAAATTTACAAGTCCTCAGGCCAGCGCGCAATTTCCTCAGCCCAGCACGCGCATGTTTGTCGCTTCAGAAAGCAAGCACATCACGCTCCATATGCACGAACACTGAAAATGGAACCGGCCAGGAATACTTTTTTGGAAAGGTCTATACTCCGTTCGTCCTTGAGTTGAGACAGCAGCGAACTGATCGAGACTTGTGCCAGTTATTTGAAAATTACAATTAATTACAATTGCAAATTGCCGAGCATCATATGTATATTTTACCGTTGCAAATCACTTTCGCTGAAAACTAACGGATTATTTTACTCGCTACGTTGCAAATTACTTTACGTTACTTTTCCCGTTCATTTATCAAAGAAAATAAATAATTTTGATGTTTTTGCTAATGTACTGCAACACTACTTTCCATTTCTCAAATACCCGCATTATGGTAGTCCTTGTAAAAATAAAATATTGTATTTAAGAGAAAGAACGTAGGTGCACTCCGTTCACCTGTAAGCTGCCAAAGCACCGAAGCTGAAACTACACCCGCCATCCCGCTAGCTTACGGCGGCCGGAAATGAACCCTGGAATTCGGCTCACAAAGCTAGCAGTGCGCATGGCCAGCAGCAGCGTACAGACCTTTTTCGCAAGGGCGCCGCCATCTTGAATTGTCGTCACTTCCAGCATGGGCGAAAACATTGTTTTGCCGTCGCCACGCCAATAGAAGGCATTTAGGAGAAAAACGTAACCGTCACACATTCTCGTTTTGACTCCCCTCAATTTTTTTTTTACTATTTCCAGGTTGAACCGTTTTGATATTTTACGTCGCCCATACCGGATATGCCTACTTGGCGGTCGGGGGCGAGAGTAAGCAGAAAAGGTCTATACCTCCGCTGGGAGATAAAGAAGACGATGTTATCTTCTTGATCCTTGTTTTTCGCATATTAGTATATGCCTTGCACGTTTGTCTAGTATTTCTGGAGACCGGTCATAAAACAAAATCGTGTTTTCTTTTCGGTTAATCTCCTCTTTACGAGGTTTTCTATCGGTATTTCACTTGGTATCATTATGCTGCCCAACTGCCTGCTCATAAAGCTTCAATTCCTGCATTATTTTATATCTATAAAAAGTAACGAGAAAGTATATTAATCCGTTACAATATTTTGTAACAAGATGTCATTACAAATTAATATCACAGAAAAGTAACTTGTCAATTATAAAATTAGATGAAAAATAAAAAAATACAATTAATCTGTTACTAACAACGGATTACTTCCCAAGTCTACAAATGTCACAAGCATGAGAGCTCGAGGTCGCTGCTTCGAAGCGTTCTTCCGCAGAACGAGCGCTCGCGCTAAACATGCATGTCTCAAAGCCAGGAGAACGGGCTAGTTCGCACTTGTAGCTTAGCTCTTAGCTCTTAGGCACCCATTTTCGGCTTAAGCGGTGTCGGCGTCGCCGTCGGCGTCAGCGTAATCGCGCGTTGCATTATGAGACGTTCCCCATGATGACGTCACAGGTGACGTCACGTGTGACCCCACGAAGGTCACGAGTGACGTCACGGGGGTCACCAGGGTCGCGAGTAACGCCCCGTGCGACTTCGCGAAGATGACATCGCACGGCGCCTCGTGAATTTCCGCTAAATTTAGCAGAAAAATTATCTGCTAAATTTATCGAAAAAATTTTCCTGCCAAAATTAGAGTAAATATTTTCCCGCTAATTTAGCGTATAAATTTCCCCGCTGTTTAGCGGAAACATTTCACCGCTAACTTTAGCGGGAAAATTTCCCCGCTAAATTCAGCGGAAAAAAATACCCCGCTAAATTTAGCGGAAAAATTTCCCCGCTAAATTTGGCCAAAAAATTGCCCACTAAACTTAGCGAAACATTTCCGTGTTAAATTTAACGCGAAAAACTGCCCGCTAAATTTAGCGGAAACTGTTTCTCGCTAAATTTAGCAGATAAATTTCTCGTCCGTGTAGCAGAAAAATTTTACCACTAAAATTAACGTAAAAATTCCCCGCTAAATTTAGCCGAAAAACTTCCCCGCTAAATTAAACCGAAAAGTTTTACCGCTAAATATCGCGGGATACTTTCCCGCTGAATTTAGCGGAAAAAATTCCCCACTAACATTAGCAGGATATTTGATCCGCTATATTTAGCGGGAAATTTGACGAAAATTACTGGCTAAATGATAGGGAAGCAGGAAAGGAGGAGGGGAGGTTAGGGAGGGCAAAAGGGGCATGCCCTCCCCTCCGTACCCTCCCCTCCTCCTCCTCAAGAGCTGCGCTCTAATTCGGCGTTACAGAGAATTGTAAACGTCTTTCATTTTTTTTATAGCCCACTCTGCCACCAATTTCCCTTTTGCTATTATAAAAAGCTACTAACTGACGCTTGCTTTGCAAGTTCGGAAAATATCATCCATATAATATTAAGTAATATTAATATTAAGCGGCACTTGGCAGTGGTGACGGCTGGTTGTACATCGCCCTAAGAAATCTTCGCTACCGTTCAAGGTAGACTGAGGCGGATACCGAGCGCCGCTGGAAACCCCGATTTCAAGTTTCCGACGGATCACGGTCGTCGACAGGCGAAAACGGCACGGCAAAAACAGCAACGCATCATCGTCATCAAAACCGGCACGTACTATAAGTCATCTGTCTACTTGGCCCAGCGACATCTAGCTACAAAGGACCTGGTACAGCACTCTGTTCGCTGCACTTGGCAGTGGTGACGGCTGGTTGTACATCGTCCTAAGAAATCTTCGCTACCGTTCCAGGTAGACTGAGGCTGATACCGAGCGCCGCTGGAAACCCCGATTTCAAGTTTCCGACGGATCACGGTCGTCGACAGGCGAAAACGAGACGGCAAAAACAGCAACGTGTCATCGTCATCAAAACCGGCACGTGCCGGCTGCTATAGGTCATCTGTCTACTTGGCCCAGCCACAACTAGCTACAAAAGACCTGGTACAGCACTCTGTTCGCTGCACTTGGCAGTGGAGACGGCTGGATGCACATCGTCTTAAGAAATCTTCGCTACCGTTCCAGGTATACTGAGGCTGATACCAAGCTCCGCTGGAAATCCCGATTTCAAGTTTCTGACGGATCATGGTCGTCGACAGGCGAGAACGGCACGGCAAAAACAGCAACGCGTCATCGTCATCAAAACCGGCGCGTGCTATAGGTCATCTGTCTACTTGGCCCAGCGACATCTAGCTACAAAGAACCTGGTACAGCACTCTGTTCGCTGCACTTGGCAGTGGTGACGGCTGGTTGTACATCGTCCTAAAAAATCTTCGCTACCGTTCCAGGTTAACTGAGGCTGATACCGAGCGCCGCTGGAAACCCCGATTTCAAGTTTCCGACGGATCACGGTCGTCGACAGGCGACCGTGATCCGTCAACTTTAGTGAAATGTAGCAGGTTTCCCGAGTGAACGGGTCTTTCTACTGGCGGAAATGCTGTAATGGCGCATAGGGGGCGTTTACTTTATGAACACGTTGAGCAGTTAATTTTCCTAGACGGTAATTTGTAAGGAGTGCATTACTAGAAGTACCTTCAGCCTGCTGCAACCCAGTAAAATGCAGTTGCATTGATTTATTTTAAAAGGGCAATAAAACCTGCCGTTACCTCTTGTTTTGCAATTTTTTATTACTAGACACATATTCGATATTCGACTCGATATTCGAAGCACGTTTTTTGTCTTATTCGTATTCGATTCGTATTCGAAAATTTCAATATTCTCACAGCCCTCCTCATAAGTCATAAGGGTCAGATCAGAAATGTCACTTGCATTTGTATAACGCCCTTGGGCGAACCCATCTTGGTTATGGTGCAGTGGTGTACGGATCGACTCGCCCGTCTGCTCCAAGGATGCTGGATCCTGTACATCAACTTGGCTTGCGTTTGGAAACAGGTGCTTTCCGGACATCACCTGTACTTACTTTGTATGCGGAATGAAATGAGATGTCACTGTGTAAACGACGCCAGTACTTCAGTCCTATATATGCTTCCAGGATCCTATCCAACCCTGATCACCCAACATAAAATTTCGTACAAATGTCTTAATATTAACGTCTCTTTGAAAATCAGCCAAACATTGTCAGACCCTTAAGGTTTCGTGCAGAGCAATTTGTCCCTCACTCCGATCTCGCTTTGATGAACTTAACCCAATTTAGAACGCAGTTTTAGTTGCCCCCTGGATTGTGGCGCGTGTTTTTTGCAACTGAACTTTCACTAAGTTTAATAAGAATGGACTATCAGCTCTTGCCAGTCAACAAGAACAGGAATTCCTTGAGCTGGAAGAGAAGTATAAAGACTCTGCTCATTTATACACTGACGGTGCTAAGACTTTATCTTTTGTCGGTTGTGCAGTGCAGTATGGTACTTTTTTAAGAGTCAAACGTCTTGATGATTTTGCGAGCTTGTGAAATTTATGCTGTGCCTTTTACGATGGATTATATTTTGAAGACTAAAACAAGATGGGCCATATTATTTGTAGACTTTCAGAGTGCCATTACTGCAATATGTTCAATAAAAGTGACAAAGAATATGCTTGTGGAACAAGAGGCGAAGTAAACTTAACAGAGCTTTACGTAAAGGTAACAATATAAGATTCTGCAGGGTTCCAAGCCACGTGGGAGTAAAGGGTAAAGTGGAGGCAGACAGGTTCGCTGTATCCTCAGGTAACTGCTCTCAATACTGAACTAGCTTAGTTTCTCAGGATATGAAATCATTATTTAAGTCGTCCTTTTCTCCTCTATGGCAGGCCACGGAGTCAAATAACAAGCTCTATGTAACCAAACAAGTCCTTGAGTATTCGGAGAGCTCCTCACTTAAGAACCACACACGAAATTGTTTTGTGCCGGCTTCAAATTGGTCACTCTTTCCTTACACACAGATATCTGTTTTTTGGGAGGAATCAACCAGTATTGGAGCATTATGGAGACCATCTTACCATTCTCCATATTTTGTGGCTCTGCCCAGAATTTGACACTGAGCGACGTGCTCATTTATCGTTTTTTTTTATATACTGCATTTCAATTCATCCCGCTCTTTTGCTGGGAAAGCACCCTTTCATCCCTCTTGATCGAGCTCTGGCATTTATTATTAGCGTTTGCCTTACACACAAGATCTAGTCTTAGCTATTTTCAAGATTGCAATTTTGTAATGACGTGACCATAGGAGCTTCATCAGTTAGCTTAGTCTGGCGCAGTATATCCTCCGTTACTGTTGCGCAATAAAACCTGCGAAGAGCAAACCATAATTATTTAATTTTGCCTGTTTTTCTTCTATCCTTCACGGCTCCCAACTTTGTCCCAGGGCAAAAAACAAACCTCACAAGTTTTCTTCTTTTTTGACTCTGAATCACCAAATAAACACCATGTGTAGGCAGTGGAATAAGGGGTGTCCTGCATTGTATGCTAATGCGTCTCAGTCCCCTCTAGTGGCAGTCGCATTATCTATATTCACGTAAAATCTCACCAGTTAGTCACGGGAGAAAATTTTGTTATTCATTGTGAAATCCTAGCGTTCGTAACTGTACTCGGGAGGAGTTATCTATCAATTTATTTGTTCGGGACTCCGAGGTTAAGCGAGTTCAGACTACCTCTTTAAAGAAAACAGCATGTGGTGCATACATTGTGCAGTTTCAGAAACACAACGCTCCGAGGTGTCAACGTCCTTAATATTTCTGAACGCGTGTGTGTCCCCAGCGGTGCACGAACTAGCACAGCTGGAATTGTGCTCGTATCTCTTTTCACCATACCCGGTACCTCTCGTGACACTAACGTGGTCTTCTTTAGGAGATGTTGTGAGACATTAATGCATCACCTGTTCCGTCGTAACTTTCACTACTCATAAGTAAAAACAAACAATTGGAGGAACAAAACAAACAAAAGCTATTGTCTTTGAGCCTTAAAAGCACGAACATCTGCGTATCTTGGTTGTCCTCGCTCTAAGCAACTGAAAAGACAGCCGCACCGAAAGACACACCTGAGACACTGTAAGTTCGAATTCGTTCTAGGCTTAATCTACGCGTTTAGTTTAGTTGGTAATATGTGCCCCTCTGATAGTCATCCGAATTCACCTAAGACGGAAGCCACTCAAAAAGGAGGCTCCTGGAAATCCAGATCCCGTCATCAGCCGAAATATCACTGAGTCATCTGGCGTTGAAGAAATAGTAAAATGCCATCTGCTTCTTTAAAGAAGCTGATTTTTTGCAGAGAGATTCAGCGACTTCATAGACTGAAGAAGGAACATAGGTCGCTTTAAGAAATTGCGTCGCTAAAGTGGTGAACTGATCGATAAATCCCAAACAGCACGCACGAGAAACGCTTAACTTGGCCCAAGTTAGGCAATCACATATTGGTGCCTAACTTGGGCCTAAGAAGCTCTAATTCCAGGACGTTAGTTACAGTCAGAGTGTTTTACCTTGGTTTTCCACATTATTGCCAATGTCCCTCAGGAGTCTAACCTGAGACCACTATTGTTCCTTATTTATATTTATGATATCAAATTGTGCGCGAAGAAGTCTCGGTTGTTGCTATTTGCCGGTGACTTGAAGCTATATTTAATATTCGGGCTCTCAATGACTGCGCACTTCTGCAAAGCGACGTGTCACGCGTGCCTCAGGGGTTCTCGTCAAAATTTTTGTTACTCAATCCCGATAAAAATAGTGTTATCATTAGTAGTCCGCGAAAAGAGGAAGTCGATTTCAGATACCTATGTTCTTGGTTCCACTACCATTTTGCGTGGGTCTGTGGTTCGCGACCTTGGTGTTTATTTTGATGACCATCATTCTTTTTCCTACCATGCCTCTCAAATTACCGCATCAGCTGTAAGATTGCTGAAAGTAATTTATCGTTTGACCAAACACTTTTGTTTTAATTCATTGTGTATTATTCGCATATTCTGCGGTCTAATTCGTTCTTGGCTTGAGTTTGGAAGTGTTGAGTGGAATTCTAGCACAGCAACCAATGCATTGCAGATTGGAAAAGTTCAGGAGAGGTTTATCGCATCGTTTCTGATTGTAAGTTTTAAACAAAGATGTTTTGTGACAACGCAAACATAGTCGAGAGTCTCGGCTTCAAATCCGGTTGTGTCAAAGAGTTGGGTGTAACTTACTACTGCTACACAGAAAACTTCATGGACAGATAGACAGCAACTTGCTGTGTTGTCTTAACTTAATATAATAATAATGGTTGTTTATTTTTCCATCAAACAAATGATGGAGGGAGACCGAGGAAAAAAGCTGCATCATGCAGCTTGACGAGTCCCCGGCCCCCCTCTCACACAAACAGCAGTGGCACAGGAAAAAAATAAACAAAACACAATGACATTCAAAGTAATCGGGCGGCAATATTACGTTTTTTGTAGTAACACGATACATACATTGAGACTTGAGAGTTCTATGGAACTATGTACACAGAAAATGTCATACATATATACATTTAGATATATACACAGAAAACACGAAGTATGGTGCATCTCAAAGCTCTGGAAAGGACTACTAAAAAACCACACTGGAAAACAATTCTCGGATGTCTTTTCTCGATAACACCTGCCTCTACGTTCTAGTAGACATGCCAGTTGGTTTTATCGTGGCTCTCAAGGGAAAATTTGTTCGATCTCACTGTCTTTCGAACAAGGGAAACTTTGTTCGATTCAACTGTCTTTTAAAGCTATATCATGAAATACTTCTTTCGATGCATTTACAGACTGTGTTTTTTAAACGTAAACTGGAAACCTAACTTTTAACCTCATACTCAAATTGTTTACGTACATATGTGTTTTTCACAATGCACGGACTCATGTGCCCCATGTCAAGACTTCGTCCGTTCAGGGGCACGAAATATTAAAGTATGTAAGTATGTATGTATAACTGCGAAAGTGCCAGATATAAGCCAAAGATGCCACGTATGAACCGAACAACCAGCAGTAAAGCTTGTTTCCGGCATTTGTTTGGCAATTTTGACCCAAAGTAGTCATGTTACAACCGAAACACCAGGCAGTGAAACCTAACGCTGGCACTTGTCTGGTTTAATGAAGACAAAATACCCAGACTTGGGCCTAAAAATATCAAGTTTGGATATACCTTGTCATTTTCTTGTGCTTTTAGTACCCTCAATTGCCAGAAAAAAAAACTTTTTTTTCAGAGACCTGTGCTATTTGGGTGCAAGCTAGTCGACTACAATTAATTTCTTTCGAAAAAGAGGCTTGGAGCTTATTTTGTCACGTCATTCTTAGTTTACCTGACGCAGGTCAAAGTGCAGAGTAATCCTCGACTCGGTCAAACCTTGTAAGCCTAGACATTAAACTGCGATATTGCTTCATATCGTCCCGCCAAACTCCTTCTCGTGCAATGGTTTTGCTTGCACTCTGACTACTTCATGCCTCAAAAAGTGTCTCGAGTTTTCACCTCGAATTCTTGTCGGCCACACGACATCTTATGGCATTGGTTGAAATTACTTGACGTCTCTTGATACCTCAAGGTGTCGCATTAAATGAACCAAAAAAATATAATGAGAGCGTTCCAAACAGTGTTTCTTAGAAGAGCTCTCTCAAAGTGACCTTCAGAAACTGCTGATCTGCTTGGGTCTTACAAAGTTCCTCTAACTTCAAGTAATTTGTGTAGCAGAAGAAAGTAGAAATAGCAGAAAGCATAAAATCCTTCCGCAAGTTGGCATTCTTTAAAGGATATCTCAACAATATGGTGTTGTTTGTTTTGTTTCAAACAATGTTAAGTATGTGTGATCTGGTTAACTTTCTCTTGCTGAAAAACAAACAAAACGTAGAAGGTAGGTAAGCAAGTTTCTACTACGATCGCTATCGGCTATACAAGGTTCGAATCTCGTAAAAGGTGACGAGTTAAAAAAAAGTGGCAGTCACTGTAATGCTCACGTGGTACAGGCTGAGCGAGCTATAAAGTCGCTCTCACGACCCGCTTCTCTGTTGCGGCATTTGTACCTATTGTTTATTCATTGTTTTGTAGGAACGCGTGTGGTGGTTTGTTTCAGTACAATTTTGGTTCTCCAACTCGGATCTACGGCTGCTTCACCTCACTGCTTTATGAAGATGCAGGATACAGGCATTATTTTTAATGCAATTTGCAATATAACAACGTGTGTACTAACTTCGACGAAGTCACTATAGTCCAGGTTGCTGGGCATCCCCAGGCATCCCCAAAGTTCTTTGGGCTAAAATCGCTTGTTTTTTGTCTGTTCATTTAGGGTCTAAAAACTTCACAAGAAGCCAAACTAGAGCCATACTTTCCATTTTTTTAGCCATAGTCAGGGTATCTTGGCCGTAATTCGCAAGACAAGTGCGTGAGGCGTCACTTCTGGTTGTTAATTTTTTACATGACAACATCGGTCCTAAATTCCCCTTCGAGTGCCTAATTGAGGCTTCCTAGTTGGCTCAAATTTTGTACTTAGACAATTATGCGGCGAGAAAGAGGAAAATCGTAGAAATGCAAAAGAAATTAACTCTGGCACAGACTAACGCCTTGGAGCAAAACAGTATTAGGCCTAAGTTAGGTCCCTAAAACTGCCAGGCTTGTGCGAAGTTAAGCGATTCTCTGGCGTGTTGTAAATTCACTTAAGGTGTATAGTCCTGATGATGATCATGTTTTGCTGTAATATATTAAGGCCCTTTCACACACTTGCGGCTTTTTAAAACAGAGTTCCTTGACTCCTTTTAAAATCTCTTACGACGAGAGGACACACTGGCACCACCTATCGGGTGCAATGAAACACTTGGCAATCCCATATATTTTCAACTTTTTTCGGGCATCATTCTATTTTTCTTGGCCTGAAAAACTTTTTTTAATGTTATGAATTAACATATATCCTAAGTAGTACGTACATTTAACCTCGCAAATACCGCCAAACCTTCGCTCTAGTGAAATGCAGTTCCAGGGTCATCGCATAGATGACGCCAGCGTGTCAGCGTGTTCTAGTGTGTCCTCCCGTGGTAACAGATTTTAAGAGGTTTAAAGGCGTCGTTCTAAGGAGTCGCAAGTGTTTCAACGCGCCTTCATTCTTAAAACCGCCCGTACAAAGGACAAAAACAAAAAACACTGTGCGCTCTGCATATTTTTTTTTTATCATTCTGTCACTGAACAATGGTGTATACGTGTATACTAGCTGTTTGATTTTAATATGCGGTAACATAATTTTCTGTCTTTTTCTTTTTACAATTTTAAAGGTCCGTTTTTGCGATGAATTCTTCCAAGACAACCATTTGTGTCGTGATGCTCGCCCTGGTGGCTGCACTTTCGGGAACGGTCGAAGCTAGGCACCGACTCCAGGATCATGAGCATAATTTTATGCAAGAATTTATGGATGTAAGAAAAATTAAATAATTATCTTTGTAGATTAGAACACGACGCACGATTATATATATATTTTTTTTTTACTTTACACAAATAGAATGTGTCAGAAGTGCAAGCACTCTGTTTAATGCAAAGCATGACGAGATTGTCGTGAACTGTATGTTAACGACACCCGCTGTCAGCTCACGCACTGCACCAACATGCAGGGGTACGAGGTTTAGTTAGCACATTCTCGATAAAGTTTTATGAGCAAAGCAAGTTCGTTTGCTTCTTGCGAATTGGTAGCCGTGACGTCAGAACGTGGAGCTCTGATTGGCCCGATTGGAAGGATAGTGGGTAGACCCCTAGGCAACTGGCATTCAGGTCAAACCACTATCCTTCCAATCAGAGCTCGGCGTTTTGACGTCACCGCAACTTCTGCGGAAGAATCAGACGAAGTGCGGCTCCGCAAATGTCAGCTTTCCTATAGATTATTTCATCCAACTAAATATTCTGCTGAGACCGATTTTCGAAACTTTTTGTAAGCAGAAAGGTTGAGAGGGGTGTGCAGTCTTTAGTAACAGACTCCACCCCTTTCAATGCATTGCAAGAAGCATTTCTCTAAAATCCGTTCTGCAATCGCTGACGGCCCTAGTTGTAAGAGAGCGCCACCAAATATGTGAATGGCGATTCCGTGCTGATATATTCGAAGTGCAAAACACATGCATTACACTTAAAGCATCGAACGCCTTTTGACGGAACCTATTATTCCGAGACGTTTCTCCGTTCGTCCGTTCGTCCGTCCTTCCCCGCGTTCCCCACTAAAACGAGAGGGACAATTGGAGTCGCGTGACCTCTAACCAGTTGTTTTCTGGAAGTTGATTGTCGACTGGTCAGCGCTGAAGTTCACACCAGTTCAAGATAGCGCGTCAGTCCCGGCGTTCTTTTTGACGTCTGTGAACCAAATATTGCTTGTATATTCCAGATGTATGCCAACTGTCGTACTTCTCTCGGTGTGTATGAGGTGCTCCTAGATGCTAGCATGATGATGGTCAGTCATGATGAAAATCTGATGTCCTCCTAGAACGTGGCGAGCGTGTTTAACACCTAGGGTGATGACTAGAAGCCCGCGCGTGAAAGTATTTTAACGTGTTTCCATCGCAGCCAGTTGTGTAGAAAAAACGTTTCACATCCTCATGGAGGGCGAAGTTTCACAAACAATCTGCTTTTATGGTTGCAAAACGAACTTCTGTTTTGATGGCTGATCCATTGACTGCCTGGAGAGGTGGTATTTGTTTTCGGTGCCGGCGATCCTCCAATGTAGGAGGGATGATGCTGACTTTGGCACCTGCCTGACTTTAGTGAGTCGGTCGGTTGTTTGTCTATAATGTACACGGTGCGACGGGGCATCTCTTGGCGTTGTCGCCAAAAGTGTGCTGGTATCAGCACAACTTTTGAGATTTGGCGGTAAATGTGCAGCGTTGAAGCCCATGATATTATCTTGACCGGGATGGGGGGATGCAGCGAGAACGGTGGAACCGCAAATCTGGGATGTTCTGCGTATGTTGGTTGGCTCGCTCTACGAGTCGATGATTCGATAGCAGAAACTGCGAGAACTCCTTTTACGGAGAGCAAGGTGGGCCAGCTGCCATGATATTTTGACAAACAGCAGAAACCACGAGAGTTGACAGAACCACAATGTTATGTGCCATTTGAACCACCGCTTTCAGAGGCTCGGATAAGAGTGATAATATCATGCTGACCTGTTGTGTAAGTCGTTTAAAAGCATTTTCCTGGGGATGGATGCGTCCAGGGCTTCTGTGATGTCTCCCTGGAGCTGGTACATACTGCGGTCGTGTTAGGAAAGTGCCGGAAAGAAAAAAAACGTCAACTAACTTTTTTGTGGTTAAGGGCTGTTGAATGCGGCGTTACTCGGACTCCGTTGTCCTCCGATTCAACTCGCACTTGAATGTGTCGTAGGGAGCCTCAGCTGGACGAGCTCGTAGCACTTCCCAGAGGATACCCGCACTGGTTTGACAAGGGGCCGCCAAGCCGTGGTTATTTTTTTAAAGTTGGCTTATGATGCGGCTCACCTGGAAGAGAGACTCGGCTGCGAGGAATCGGAGTTCTTAGTCTGCGGCCTAGAAATCCGCAGTGGCGATGCGCCAAGTAGATGCTTGATTGTCAGAGTCTGGAGCGGTCTTTCCCGGAAATCTAGCCATCGTCACCGACGCCTGTGGTTGTTGCGGAGGTCCCGGTCCTCAATTTGACGCGGTTCTTAACCTTCAACTATGTTATTTATATTATTCACATGAAGCTAACATGGCGGGGCTTGTGGCCGGGTTCGGAGGGTAGCTCGCGAATACTGGAATCATGGTCCACCTCGTGTCTTGACTGGCGTGCGTGTCGCACGAGCCTTTCTTTATTTTTGCTCGCCAGAGGCCGCTACACCACTGAATGAAGAAGGAAAGTTGACGTCATGCAAACTAATCGCCACTTTATTTTCGCCACTAAATTTAACAGGAAAATTTACTTCTCGTGACCTATACACCATTTCAGTTTACCCCCAATCCTTAGCGCGGACGGACGAACCGACGATCGGATGGACAATTTTTTGTGATAGGGAAGTATGTGGATGTCAATTTCATGTTTAGAAAATCAAAATACCAGAAAAAACATTATTTGGTTTAGTTGGTTTAATCCCGCGTTTTATTGCCACTTTGAGTCATTTTTCTTCATAATCTAAAATATTGAGTATAGGAAGAATCAAATATCCCAAAACACCTACCCATTTTTTGTCGTGTTCTCTGTCATTTTATTCTACCTAGTTTCAAGGTTTTAGATTATGATGTTTTCTAACCAGTTCGCCTGTATACTTTCGCTTCTTCCGGTTGATATTGATATTCATTTTAGCTCAGAAGAGCCGCGGCACCGCAGAAAAGCAAATCGCTCATACCGTGAGGGCCTGCGGCGCCGTGTCTAATGATAATGAATTGGTGTTGTGCAGATGAAAGAAAAATGGTGACGATGATGCAAATGGAGCTTGTGGGGGAGGATGAGCGGTTGAAGTTGCAGGTGATGTCACCTTTGTCATGGGTGTTTGCTGGGGCTGGTGATGGGGTGGTCTTGAGGCGAAACCAAGACTTCGGACCATTGGTGACATCAACTGTACTCATTTTGTCTCCCCTTGGGCGGGGAGAGGTTCGGTAGATGTTAAGGCTGAGCTTTTCGCGGTGCACATTGTCCGCTTTCAGTCTAATGGCAGTTAGGCTGAGCGCTGAGCACTAGGCCTAGCTTCCAGCATCGAATGTTAGTAGTACAGAGCGTGCAAGACCTCAATCCTGGCCAAAAATATACCTACACGTTGCCAACTGACAGCGTCGTATTGGGGTGGTGGTGGACCACTTGGAGGGTGTCTAAATCTGCAGTGCTCCGCACTACAGAACATAGGGTCTCTGCCCCTGCCAGCACCTTCCAGCACCTCTTCCTTTTTTACCCCTTCTCTTTTTCCTTTGCCTTGCTACTTTAGCTTCAAAATCTTTATGGCAACATTGACGAACAGTTACGTTGCTTTCCTCAAAGGAATTGGGTCATACTCCGGTCCTGCTGTACCAGTGCTACCGGAATGGAACAACCATTGAGCCAGAAAACTCAAGAAATCTGACAATATTCTTCGACGGAGAGGGTAAAAGGAACGGCATTGTACTAGCTTACATATGGTATGCAGACAAAGATACGAATCATGTCTCAAGGTAAGACCCTTTACTAGCGTCATAGTTGATTATGGGTTCATTAATCAGTACATTTTTAACTGTAATAATAATAATAATAATAATAATAATAATAATAATAATAATAATATATAATAATAATAATAATAATAATAATAATAATATTATTATTATTATTATTATTATTATTATTATTATTATTATTATTATTATTATTATTATTATTATTATTATTATTATGCCCCGTATGCATTTGGATGCGAATTCGTACATCTCAGTAAGTGTGTGTGTTTGTGTGTCTAACTGTAGCGTAAGATACCCGTGACATCCTAATGACATCTGTACATAGTTCGCATGCGGGTTCCAAGTTGCTACGTTGCTACGTTAAACTGTTGGGTAGCATCGCACAAGCCTAATGCTGTCTTTGATACGCCCGTTACGCAACCTTGCTTTGTGCTACATGCAATAAATATTTTTATTATTATTATTATTATTATTATTATTATTTTTTTTTATTAATTCACAAATGCAGCGATCTCTAATTTGATTATGTGCATTAATAATGAGGCAGGTCGAAGTTTTGCAGCATCACCGCCCCCCCCCCCCCCCAAAAAAAAAAAATAAATAAAATAAGCACACTTCATCCAAATCAAAATTTGCAGCCTCACGTTCATCAAAAGAAAAGGCTTCAAAGAGGTCGAAATCTTGATTCTCACGTGCATAATATAAAGAAATGTATCACACATGTCAAAATTCGCACAGTTCCACGTGCTAAGAAAAGTTCTCACACTGCTCAAAGTTCAAAACTTGCTTAAGTAAAAAAAAAAAAAAAAAATATGACACACTTGTGTTATTAGTAGGGGTGTGCGAATATTAAATTTTTCGAATACGAATCGAATACGAATAAGGCAAAAAACGGGCTTCGAATATCGAATCGAATATCGAATATGTGTCTAGTAAACAAAAATTACAAAACAAGAGGTAAAAGCAGGTTTTATTGCCTTTTTAAAATAAATCAATGAAACTGCATTTTACTGGGCTGCAGCAGGCTAAAGATACTTCTAGAAATGCACTCACTACAAATTATCGTGTAGGAAAATGAACTGCTCAACGTGTTCAGAAAGTGAGCGCTCCCTACGCGGTGAGCGCTCCCTACGCGCCGTGACAACATTTCCGTCAGTACAAAGACCCTTTCACTCGGGAAACCTGCGGAATTTCACTAAAGTTTGAAGAAGTTCGACTTATGGAAAGTGTTGCCCGGCTGCTACACGAATATTTCAATTTTTGAGAAACACATAATTTAAAAAGTAGTTTATTTTATATTTTATAAAATGGCTACCAATGTTTACACCATATAAAAGCAAAAATATTCGTTTTTAACGCCTTCATTAATTATTAATGTGAACCAGTGATGCCTGTAAACCCAACAAATAGTGCATTTTTCCTCCGCCAGGTGAAGTCAACTAGTGTTTTTTTATTTTAATTTTCGCGCATGCGCACAGAAGTCGAGCTTCAGTCGAACCTTTGTCGAACATCACGTTGAAAGTGCGAAAAAGTCGAACTCGGTCGCACTCGAACCTGGGCAGGTTCGCGACATTCCTAGTTTTGACTGCGCGGGAGTGGCAGGAGTTGTTGTCGATGGCAATGCAATGTTCTGATCGCACCTAGCTTTTCCTTTTTAATTTTCAAACATTTAATTATATTAGATAACAGTCTAAAGATTTATTTTATATTTATATTTACTCTCGGGGTTTATTTTATTGTATCAATTGCCACAAAAGTGCCACACAATAAAGGGCTTGGAGAAAAATAAACCGAAACTGATCCTCTCTTGCTGCCGTCGGACAGATAGGAACCGAGCAGACCATAACACACGTATCATACGTCTTTCTCAGTGAATAAACATTAATAGGGGAATGCGTGACAGGACGATTATTCGTTACTTACTCGAATATTCGCAGTTTGTGCGAATATTCGCCGCTTTTCACGAATACGCAATTTTCGAATCGAATACGTTTCGAATAAGGAAAATATTCGATTCGTATTCGAAATTTCGAATATTCGCACACCCCTAGTTATTAGTTCATAAGGCACAGGCGAAAATACTGCGTCGGTACTTCAATCGAGCACTGGCATCTTAAAATAAAGCATAAGAGTAAATTTTAAAAAAAAATATTTAAAAAATCGTGTGGCAAGCGACTTGCCGGTTTGGATCAATGCCTTTGGGGGATCGCACCCAGCAGTTTCAAAAATAAGACACAAGTTGTTCGCACAGAAGCACGTGTACACACACACATACAAAGAAAGAAATGAAAGGATATTAAACGTGCACAAAATGTTTTCCCCTCTTCATGTCACGTGCAGAGTTGGCAATATTGTTGTAAAGTCAATAGAAGGATGCAGATTATATTATTTAGATAAAAAATTACGAAGTTGACCCACCACGTGCTTCAACATACAAAAAATCGTAGCACGGATCACGCGCACATGATAAAAGTCTAGAAATAAAAAGAGCTGTAACGATCACAGTTGCGATATGTCACAAAACATGCGTTTTAAAGCCTTCTTCACTTTCTTATTCGAGTCAAGTAAAAAGCATTGATTCCGGTAGTTCATTAGATATTTATGGAACATAAAGCGAACGTATTGTGTTCTCACACGAGAATCTTGAAAGCGTCGAAGAGTACGAAGCTCACAAGATGGAATGGACGAGATTTTAAATTCACTTTTTATTTTATTTATTTATTTCGGGTTACCCCGCAGCGCACGAAGGCATTATTGCAGGGGGGGGGGGGGGGGGTACATAGTTGTGAAGGTGGAAATACACTCTTGCATATGTACCAAAAAAAACAAGAAAAACGCAAGCACGCAGGAAAACACACTCAAACAAAAACAGGCCAAGAATATGATAAAAAAAAAAAAAAAAAAAAACATCGGTTACTCGCGTTCCAGGTACGTGCCAGATAAAAACATCAGCTGAGGAAAATATGCGCTAAGAGCAAAAATAAATAACTCTCGCTTGCCGCTTGACACAGGAGTAAAAAGAAAAGAAAAAACTCACACACACAGATGTAGTTTTATCAATTACGTTCAAAGAGTAATAAGATAATCAAAGTAGGAACAACTAAACATACAGCAGTATCACGCCCCGCAATCACTCGATATTCGCATCGCAAGGATCAAAACATTTTCCTAGTCATGTTAGTCAGGCCAGCTGTTACGTGACAGTCTGTCAAAGAAAAGGGAATTTGACAAGATAGAAACGGTGTCATTTGGCAGGGCATTCCACTCTTTAATAGTGTTCGGAAAAAATGAATATTTCAGAACGTTGGTTCGGGCTGTCGTTTCCCTGATTTGTTCTGAGTGGTCTAATCTCCTAGATACGAAGTCGGGGGGTTGAATAAACTTTACTTTATTAATCACGGTTTGATCACGATAAATTGCGTGAAGAAACTTCAAGCGAAGACGTCTTCTTCTGGAGGAAAGCGGCTCCCACTCTAATTGCCTTTTAAGAGCGTTAGCACTTTCTCTATAATTGTAGTTTCTTGTAACAAATCTCGCAGCCCTGCTCTGTACTTGCTCTATTTTTTCCCCAAGTAACTCTCTTTTGGGTCCCACAGAACACTGGCGTACTCCAGTATCGGCCTAACGTTAGTCTTAAAAAGAGTTGCTTTCGCTGTTTGGGGACAGTCCCTGAAACTACGTTTCAAAAAGTTTAACATGCGGTTGGCTTTGGCCGTGACGTAGTCGATGTGTGCGCTCCATGACAAATTATGAGAAAATTGAACTCCTAGATACTTTACTACTTCCTCCTTCTTCAGTTTGACGCCGCCGATCGAGTACGCAAAAGATACTGGCTGGCGCGTTCCTAGTGAACGTCATCTGGGTGCATTTATGAATACTCAGCTTCATTCCCCACTTTTCGCACCACCGTGAAATTCTATCAATGTCCTCTTGCCCATATATAAGTGCCGCCGCGCGAGTATTTATAATAATAATAATGATAATGTGTTTATTCCAAAGCTGTCTTCTGACTTGGAAATCTCAGAGTAGACAGAGGAATTAAAAAAGTGGGAAGTGATCGATGATGATTTTTATGTGAATGACTGGTTCATGCTGTGCTTTGAAGTTCATCGTGGAGGGAAGTTGAAAATTCGTTCACATCGTTCTTAAGAGAAAGAGTTTAAATTACTGCTCAAGAAAGAAATTCTTGTTAAAATATGATTTAACTCTTCTACAAATTTCCTTTCTTGTAATCTTGCATTTGTTGGTGATGTCGGTAACTGTAAAATAGTGAGAGTAAACAATGGACTTCATCGTGAGAAACAAGTGCATAGAGATAGCAATGACAAGTCAAAGGCCATTATGGGTAGCATTTTTAGACATCAAAGCGGCATATGACAATGTGAATCAGGAAAAACTCTGAAACCAACTGAAGGGATATGGACTAGAGGGAACCATGTTTAAGTTTCTAGAACGGATTTAAACGGAGAATAGGTTGGTTATAGCATGGGAAGGGCCGAAAATACAAGACCAACAGCAATAAAAAGAGGTCTTAGACAGGGTTGCCCATTGCCTTCCCCTGCTCTTTATGATATACCTCAGTGAGATGGAAAAAAGGGTAGAACAGTGCAACCTAGGTTTTGACCTGACTTACATGGAGGAAGGACATAAAGTAAATCAAGTATTGCCAGGTTCAATGTATGCAGGGGACATTGTAGTCGTATCAGAAAGTCGTGAGACAATGCAGGAACTGATTAGGATTTGCAACAGGGAAAGGGACAATCTAGGACTAGAATTTAGTAGGGACAAGTCGGGTATAATAGGTTTCAACGACGAGAAGAGGAAACTCCTGGAGATACAGGACAATTTTGGTAAAACACCTAGAAAAGTACAAATATCTGGGAGTATGGTTAAGTGAAGAAAGACGGTATCTAAAAGACCATGAAGATATTGCAATCAAGAAGGGGAAACGAGATTCAGCTATCATTAAACACAGGGCACTATTGA
The DNA here is from genome assembly GCA_013358835.2 of Ixodes persulcatus. Taxonomy (NCBI): domain Eukaryota; kingdom Metazoa; phylum Arthropoda; class Arachnida; order Ixodida; family Ixodidae; genus Ixodes; species Ixodes persulcatus. The sequence goes on along the minus strand of JABSTQ010010633.1, from coordinate 137,283 downwards.
ACTATAATAGATATGAAGCCGTTAGGGGTGTATGGAAGCGAGTAATGGTGCCAAGACTGTCATTTGGGAATGCGGTATTGTGTATGAGGTCAGAAATCCAGGCCGGTTTAGAGATACAGCAAAGGAGTGTGGGTAGGCTGGCATTGTGGGCACATGGGAATACACCGAATGAGGGAGTACAGGGGGATATAGGTTGGGCATCTTTCGAGATTAGAGACGCGATCAGTAAACTAAAATTTGAACAAAGACTAGCTGAAAATTGAGGATACGCGGTGGACAGCGAAAAAGGGGGGGGGGGGGGGTGTACAAGTCTCTATATATAAAAAGTCTAAACACTAAGCGGACAAACCGAACCCGCAAGCTGAGATCTAAATGCATTCAACGAGAAGGGGCCGATCAGAGTATATCAGTAGAAAAGGGAGTAAAGGAAACAGAGAGGAAATTGTGGGAAGAGAGAATGCAGGGGAAATCAGCTTTAACAATATACAGGGCACAAAAACAAGAAATAAAGAAGGAACAGTTGTTTGATAATTCATTGGGGAGCTCATTACTGTTTGAAGCTAGAACAGGGGTGCTCAAGAACGAAAACATATACGGCTAAATTCCAGGAAATTGACACTCTATGCATCATATGTAACCACGAAAGGGAAATGATAGAACACGTAATTTTAAGGTGCACGGTGCTTCGTACCACCGTCTTAGGGGGGAGGACTACGGATTTGGAGGGGGCACTGGGGATTTACAGACATGAATGGACGAATGGATAGGGAAAGAATTGCGGTAACTAAGAGGAGATTGGAAGATCGTGGAAAATATCTAGGGAGGGGTAAAACAAATACTGATAAAAATAAGCAATGGAATTACTTTAAAAAGGGGGGGGGGGGTTGTGTTATAACAAAATTTATACAAATTTAAAAGAAAAAGGCCGATGAAATGTTAGGCTAGACGGCGCAAGCTGCCGAACGTTACAAAGGGTATGGCCATTACCATCCATCCATCCAAGACACGAGTGTGCGCCATTCTTGCTTTAGCGATTCTGCCTTATTAGCCAAGACGCTCACTCCTGTTGTTTCCACAGGTAACTAAAATTTGCAGAGCATTCTTGGAAACGCGGGCCTAATCGCTCCTGCAAAAACTACGCATTAACTTTGAAAGCAATTTACTTTCAAAGTTATTGATAGGAGAGTTTTCGCCTTTTCCTCCTAACGACGTCCCCAGCTCAGCTAAAACGACGTTCCATCGACGCGCTGGATGGAACGGCAGCGTTGAGTTTGAGAAACCGGCTGTGCACGGTCGGGTAAGCGAGTGTTGGAATCTTAGGTGTCCATGACGAAACATGTGAAGTTTGCCTCGTTTGGGGGGTTGTATAACAAACTCTCCTCCTTTTGTCTTTTTCTTCGGCAAGTTGAGATTGTTATGACTGGCCCCTCTTTATTCCCACGACGTTCGGAGAGTACGCTGAGCGAGTGCACCTGACCGTCAAGGGTTCAAGTCTCACGCCACGACGATGAGATCATCCGGACGACTGCGCGTATCGTTGCAGTGCTAGTGCTACGCAACCGAAAAAAAAAAGTTTTTTTTTTTTTTTAACAGAAGATTAAACGAAGTATACTTCGCCGTTGACGCCGGGTCCAATAAAAGGAACTCCCTAGGGTGACTCGCAACCCTCGCCGGCGACTACGGTATCCTGACGCGCCTGACACGCCTGACAAGTAAATCGTTTTCAACAAAGAGGAGGTCTCCCTGTCGTTGAAGGTTGGAAGGGCTCGAAGGATTATGTGAACAAGCATTGACGCTCGTACAGTTGCAGCTGGAAGCGGGAATGTGCTCCCATGAACGGATTATCCGTGTCTGGGTTTCTGTGCGGTGGAGTCCGGCTGTGCAAGCGAGTATTCGCTGACGACGAGGCGACGACGGGAACAGGCGCCCAGCTGCGAGGTCATGCCAGTGGTGCCTCCTGTAGAACCTCCAAACCGCCTGAGTCAGAACTCACAAAGGGTAGGCAACATGAAAACAACAACCTTCGGAGTGCCCCCGTCTTTGCTTGCACGGTTGCGGCTGAAGGCGCGGCGCCTGTGTGCATTACCGGATTAGGTCAATACCCGACCAAGGCTTGTTAAGCATCTCTTACTGCGTTCGTGCGCGTCGGTGTTATGTTTTGGCTGCTCATCGCCACCTTGGCCCAAGGACGCCTGTGATGCATTTTTACGGCTGCGAGGGGGCCCCTTGTTCGGGAAGGCCGCTTCATCTGCCGGCGATTTCGAAAGTAGTTAGTAATTTGAGTACAAGTTACCTGAAAAATGTAGTTAAAGTAAACAACTAATTACCCAAATAAAGTTGTAATTGAAAGTTACCAAGTTACTCGGAAAAGTAGTTAAACTACAGTAGTTTGAGTAGAGTAGATGAACTACGTCCAAGTCTGCTTATTAGTAATAATATTTATTTTACCTGTATCAATACGGTTTAACGGTACGGTTATTATATTACAATAATCTTAGGCACGCGTAGCAATTTAAGGCATTCCAAAAGAATGCTCAATTTTGATGAGTTTCTAGGTTTTGGTCTCTCATCGGAGCGCATCTCGGTGACAGAAATCCGACTCCCCATTGCCAAAATTTGCAGCCCTTTGACACAGACCACTACAGCACCAACCTTTTTTTCTGCGTTATGCGAAGTTTTCGCAGGAGCGATTTTGTCCCGCGTTTTCAAGAACACACAGCATACCTCATAACCACCCTCGGATTATTCCTTCATTCGCTTTGTTGAAATTTAAAGCTTCAAAGATTTTGAAAATCACTTTGTATAACGACTAAAAATAGTGTCTGGAAAAGGTGGTTTACCGGTGGATAGAATTGTTTACACAAATATATCTACCGTTCTAAATTATTTTCTTTCCGATCGGTCAAAATCGTGGTAGCGTAAACGATAGTTGAGGTGGCATGTTAATTTTTAGTGACAAAACTTATTTGCTTGAGGGGGTTTTATTGCCAAAATGGTTGGTTCAGGAGGTCTGTGTATTTATCTCACAAAAAATACTGCAGTGTCTGCGAAAGACAGTTTACAAATGGATAGATTGCTTCAAACAAATGTCTGCACATTCCTAGAATATTATTCTAGAATATTAAAAAATTGAGCTCACATAAATTATACATACCGGAAGTAGAGTGTAATGAGGGTTCCATTTCTTCGTGATAATTTTAATCAATCATTTCCCGAGGAATCTACCTGATCTTTTACTATAGAGCAATTGACAGCCTAATATATGATTTGTTTTGTGTAAGAATTCGTTTTCATTTAATAAAGCACATATTCACGGCACCGCTAAATATACGGAGCTTTGAATTCGACGGTGATCATGCCTCTGACATTGGGAAGGAAAATAAAGAGATCAGTAAAAATGATCTAATGAAGCTGTCCGTACCAGAAATTCGCCGGGGGGGGGGGGGGAGGGGGGAGGAAACGAGGGGAGAGGGCTGCGTGTATATTTTATTTTTGTCCAATCCCCCAAAGGTCATCCTGGCGATTACCCCCATTAACTGGAGACAATTACATAAACACAGAGGGGAAAAACTTTGCCTATGAAAAGGGCTTGAGTAGTATTTTGTTAGGCTAGGTGACGCAAGTTACCTCCCGCAATCAAAAATATGCCGTTAATATCTATTCAATCATTCTTAAGTGATGATTCGACACAAAATTTGAAGATAAGTAAATCCACCACCGTCATTCAAAGAAGATAATGCACTTTTTAGAAAAAAAAATCAAAACGATTCATCTATTTTAGGGAGCTTGAGCAAACAATCGCCAAGAAAAATCTGGCACATTTGACCGAATGACTAGTTAGATGTCACCCCCCCCCAAGAGGCCGGGCACGTCGACCGGGTTTAAAACATATTTTCGTTTACGAAACAAACAAAACTGAATCGTTCCGCAGTGTACAAAGAAAGAATAGTATTTGTATGGGGATTATCTGACTCACAATGATTGAACGCAGTCACTCTATCTTTGAGTTACGAGCATTCGGTTTTGATCAATCTTGTATGAATTAACGAGCGTTGCCATTATCGCATATTTCGTACCTTGAAGTAAAGCAATCGGTTTGATGCTCAAAATTTTCCTTCCGAGAGCGAGTGGGATTCTGCACTCATGTACGTGCGGCATTGAAATTATCTCAAAATTGATAGTAATCTTTAAGCGTAACAGCGATAAGTGTGCAGCCGCTCTAACGAGTGCGTAGCTTGTCGTCGTGCGATCAAGTAAATTGTTATTCTGTCAACATGGAGCCCTAATAGTGTAACCTTTTTTTTTTTGTACCTCTTTCACCTGCATTGATCACCCGTTAATTGTTTCTTACAAAAACTATACGTTTGCGGAATCTTTTGCTGTTTTTTTTTTTTAATTTTTATTTGCAGCTCGTTTACAGCGCTCTGATTTTAATATTAGACACGTAACTGTAAAGAAGAAAAAGGACGACAATATTTATTTAATTTCCCATTTCAGAGACACAGCTCTACTCGATTTCCACATTCATTCGCCTACGCACACAGTAACCTTCGACGCAACAGGTAATACATATATATATATACATAAATATTTGTTTAATATAAAAAACGGAGATTTTCGTAGAAGTTGGTAAACTGGTGTCTGGTATTTGTTTAAAACGATTTAAGAGTGTAAAAAAGCATTGCTATTATTAATAGTGGGTGACGTCACAATAGAATAAATACTCCCTCCCTTTGTCTGGCTTCGCTTACATTCAACTGACGCAAGAAGGTAATTTTTATGTTGATCTGCTTGCAGATGAATTATGTTCGGATACCTAACAGGTCGAGATTTGAATCAGCTTATCACTTTTCTCAAGAGAATGTGCCAGCTCCATTTCAGTCAAAGCAAATATCATATGCTACAGGATAAAAGCGGTCACCAAACGTTCTATGAGGTAAAAAAGCGATGTAATATTCAAACGCAAATATTTATACATTTTTTTTTTCAGCTTGCATAAAATATTTTATTTTTATATCAAGGCTGTGTCCTTTCGCAGAGGTTATAAATAATAAAAATCTTAAAAACCGGTGTGTGATTTAAGATAACATTCAGAGAAGGTCCAATCCACGTTCTAATAGTTTTTATATATATTTGAGTGCCTAATGTCGGCAAAAACAAATTCTCATATATGTTTCACACACAAAAAGCTTAGCTGGCCGTAACGAAATAAAGATTGCTGATCTTTAAAAAAGATAAATGACTGCTCAATTTGCACGCATCCCAGTTCCATCCAAATTCGACGAACAGAACAAAAGAGGTAATCATCCGGCCGCCTTTTTATTATTATTTCACAAAGGCTTAGAACACTTTGCACCGTCGCATGTTGCAATTTTCTAATCTGAGAAAGTTGAAGGAGGCTTCAGTCGGCCATCTTGGGTGGCAAGACTGTACGTACGGAGAGCAAGTGTTCCAAAAAGCGTTTTTGGCGCAGCAAAATATGAGAAGGGTCACGCCGATCAAAGGGCAACGTAGAGAGCGAACAGGATATTTAGGGCAGCCAAGCCTGCACCGACATTAGTTGAGATCGGGGAAAAACAAAAGCACGTGAGCGCATCTGGAGGGTAAACAAACGTGCAAGGTGCGAAGAAAGCAGACGAACTTGCCCGCCGTATAGTCGCTGACCGCTTGACAAACTCAGGGCGTGGCGAGTCCCACGAACACCTTAGTATCACTTCGCAGCCAATCAGATTGCGGCAGCAGCCCGCGCCAAAGAACCAATCACGAAGCAAAAAGAATGTACATAATTAACTACGCCCTGCTTTTCTGAAGCTGTCATTGACTATAAAACAAATCGATCGCTTCCGCTTTTGTTTTTTTCGTCCGCGACTTTAACTATTTCTTGTTTTACCATTTTTTTTTCATGCAACTTTCCCTGTATTTTTTCTTTTCTTTTTTTAGAATCGCTTGCTCCGTTTCTAAAACCCTTTCGCCGCCTTTATGTTTCTGCAGCACACACCTTCAAACCAAACATAAAGTGTCTGAATCTTCCACTGTGCTGAAACTAATTTTCTAAATGGTTCGTATATTGATATATTATCTAGGAGATAAAACACCGAACGCCCGTCACGTCCTTGATCTTTGGGATGAGTGCGCTTTCTATCTAAAAAGTTATAAGTGATTTTCTGAAAATTTCAATGGGAAAATGGAGCATATTTTTGCCCGTTTTTGGTTTCTGGTGCCATGAGCCCCATGTATTCGAAAACTCCGTCGGCCGCCATATTCCCATTGAAATTTTCAAAAAATCACGCAAAACTTTTGAATAAGGTATCGTATCGGGCTCAAACTTTGGCATCTGGTTGTGACCTCTAGCGCTACCTTTGGGTGGAGAATGAGCGTTCTGCGATGCCTAGTTTATTTTTTGCGGTAAAAAAAAAACGTGTAAATTTTCTTTTGTGACACCCTGTATATATATATATTGTTTTTGTCAGCTCATAGATATAACACGTGTTGTCAATACTTCGTGTTGTTTTTTTTCAGGAACAACATCAGAGGTGAGTCTCGTTGCGTTCCGGGAATTCAAGGCTCACTACATAAGTAAGCAAGCCAATCACTCAAATACCTTGCATATGTATACAAATGTCAAAGACGGAAATATATTTTTGCGTCCCTTTTACCGCGTTAAAAAAAAGCTGAAGCGTTTTTTGCTTTCTTTATTTTCTTGAAAGCTGTTTGAGTTAGTATCTATGCACCTTAAGATGGGTGTAAAGTAGTTTTTCGAAGTTATTAGCAGATTCGAGGTATCAGTATTAATATCAATTCACAAAGTAATATTGGGTCGTAGCTCCGCTCTCTGCCACACACCGAGCACAGGAGGGATAGAGTGAAAGAAAGTAAAGTAGCGGAGTAACATCTAGACGGTGTCAGATGAGCCTTGCTCGCCTTTCAGCTGACTCGCATATGCAAGCGACGACGTCACGACGTCTATTACAGATAACTGGCGGCAAAGGCTCGCCGTACGCCAAACTGTATTTGCGGCACTCGTTGTTTTTTTTTTCCTTTTTATCCGCTTACAAATTGTTTCCGCCACATCCCGTCCACATTAAGTACGATAACCGAATTCAGAAGATAAAAAAACATCAAAAGGCTTCTCCTAACTCGGTATATTTTTTTTCATTTAAATAGTGCTTTGAATTGCCTTTACCTAAACGAAACAATTTTTAAATCCGAACATTAAAATTTGCGCATTGTTCAGTTCCATAGCATTATAAAACAAAAAATACATAAAAAATCAGAAGCTTTACCTTCGCCGTGTGCTTTGATAACAATGGTTTTAAGTTAGTGTAAGATAATGCGGCTCCCCGATCGAACACGTCCGCTGAAGGAGCATGCAACTTTGACGTAATGAATGAGTCAGATCGTACGCCTAGTTTGGGCTATACCCTCTAATTCATGCCTTCCTCGCCTTTCTATCAAAAGCAAACACGCCATTGAACGCTGCAAGCTCTTAAGACCGCTTTAGAGTCTCCAATGTTACATTACCAACATCAATAACTCTGTAATGCTCAATCATGAAGGTAGGAAGCTTCAGCAGGCGACATGAGGCCACCAAAGGTGAAGCCAGAAGTGAGGAGGGACATGCCCCAACAATGACCAAACCCAACAGACTCTATTGGACGAAAAGTCGAGCTCTTGCCTTTTCGTCCAATAGCGTCTTTGATTTGGTCATCGTTGGGGGCGTGTCCCTCCTCGCTCCTGGCTTCACCTCTGGTGGCCTCATGTCGCCTCCTGAAGCTTCCTACCTCCATGTGTTCGATAGACCCTTTTGGAAAGTGCGCCGAGCAACGCTGAGGGCAGCCATTGTTTGGGCGTCTCTTTCTTGGCAAAACGTGCGATTAGATCAAAATTGACGGCGAACGCTGATGCAGCGTTCGTGCCCAATGCATGCTCAAAATTCGTGCCCAAATAATGGCAGCCTCGGATCAGCCACTGAAGGGCGCGCACTCTTGAAAGCGGTCTATCCCTAAATGGCACAGTTCTTTGGGCTAAAATCTTACATTTGTCTAGCAATTTAGGGCCTTAAAAAATTCGAACAAGCCGAGGTAGAAACAAACTCAGCTTCGTTTGGTCGGAGTTTGGGTATCATGGTCTTCATTCGACAAACAGGTGCCTAGCCCAGCAGTGAAGCCTAGTTAGGCTTCACTGCTGGGAGTTTTGCTGTCATATGGCATCTTAAAGCCTAAATCGCCAAACGAAAGCAAGTGATAAGTTTCAATTTTGTTGTTCGCTTTTTATAAGGCAACTTTGGGCCCACATTGTCAAACAAGTGCCAGATTTAGGCTTCACTACTGTTTATTTTGTTCATACGTGGCACTTTGGATCAAAGATCATCAAACCTGGTACTTTGGCAATATGTGGCGAGTTAGAGAGAAGCTACACAAATGCCAAAGAAAAGTACTTTACACTAAGTAACGTCTTGGAGCAAAAGCCGCATAAGGCACAATTTAGGTTCCTAGAATTGCCAAGCTTGCGCCAAGGTAGGCGTTTCTCTAGAACCATAGATTATGCAAAATATTTCGAAGCATCAAATGATGTCATAGCTCTGTCCCTCCTAAAACATCAAGACATTCGTTTTTGTTTTTTTTTTGTTTTTTTTTATCTTTGATTGCTTTAGCCGAAGTGGTGCGCGGAAGAGAGCCCGTTGACAAGATCTACGACGTGGATCTCAAGTGCACCAACGCTCAAGAGCTGTACAAGGAGGTGTGTCCAGAAGGATGCGGTATGGAGCCTACGAGGGACTTCTAGGTCTAGAGTCGGCGGAATCTTCGAGAAACCTTTTTCTCTACGTTGGGTGCACACTCAAATAAACCGCCATTCGAGCACAAACTATCAGAGAGTTCGCAATTCATTCCTGAAAAAGAACGACTCGATCGCTGATACATACAAAAACTACATTGATTTCCCGAAAATTAACAAATGTTAACAAAACAGATAATATTAGGGATTCCTACGATCGTGTAATGGAACATATGGCAAGTCTTGGTTAATATTTATGCGTGAATGCAAAAATAAGTTTATATTTATATATCTTTTTTTTTTCAATATCCTAGACAAGAAATGTCGGGGCTAAAAAAGGGCCGACGAGCGTAAACTGCAAGTAAAGGTTTAATTTGAGAACTTGTGCCAGAAACAAAAGAAAACACTAACTTTGAGAAAGCAGCAGCGAGCGTCGACGGCGGCAGCAGTGAGCGACGGTACGTCGGTGTGACAGCTGGCGAGAGCGAGAGGGAATGTGCCTCGTCATTCGGAGAGTCTGAGTCGGGAAAGCCCCGGTCGGTTCCTTATCTACTACACCCGGTATCTCGAAAATTCAACAAAGAATGTTTGGGAGTCGGCAAGGGCGAAACTGACTAGTCAAGGTCATTCTGGCCTCCTTATCTTTTATACTTGGGTAAAAATAAACACGAATTTTTTAAATGTGCGCAGAAGTGTTCCTTCTCGGTCATGCACGCAGCATTACTTACCACTTTAAAAGAGCGTCGTACCGATGCAAGCTTAAATAAATTAACAAAGAGCTAAACCAAATTGCCGTTTACAATAAATTTGGGAGTGCAGTCCTATCGAGCATAGTACGGCTTGAGACGAAACACGTGCACTACTTGGGGTCGTGGCTGGTGGCGTCCTGGTGGTCGGTTCCGTAGGGGAACACCTCGTAGCTCAAGTCCCCAAGGCGGCGAATAACCTTGTAGGGCCATCCCATGGCGTCACCCCTTTTCGAAGGCGGTGAGAGAGCTTCCCACTCAAAACGGAATAGTCTTCTCCGGTGTCGATGAGTGCCGTCGCGTCGGGGCCGTCGATGGTGACGTCGCGGTTATACGACAACGTCGCAGAAACGTCGTTCCTATGCGTATCGCCGCTAGTGTGGCAGCCCTCCGTCGTTTTTAGCGGATGTTCGCTTCGGTCGTCTCCGGCAATTCCACCTCCAAGAGTTCACGCCCTCAGTTTTCCCGGTGGGGTTTTGGACTACGTCATCCCCACGGCCGGGGGTCGTGGGGGGAGTTTAGCGAAATCCTCGGAGCGAAAATTGCATTAAAGACGGCGAACGGCGAAGGTACTCTTCAATGGCTTCTGGTCGCTCTCCGTAGCGTGGGCGTGGGTCGTAGGTGTGGAACCCGCGCAGCCAGAGTTGTCGGTAGGGGCATCGGCGGTAAGTGTGGTCGGCTTCCCCACAGTAGTAGCATAGCGGCCGTCGGTCCGCCGTTCTCCAGACGTCCGTCTTCCTTGGCGACGACTGTTCTTGGCGGACCTACTGGGCTCATTCCTCCTGGTGTCGAGCGTACTGCGGTAGAGGCGTGTCGCTTCGAAAAGGCGCCGGGTACTGACGGACAACTGGGGGCGGTTGTCGGGTCATGGCGGCGTAGGGCGTCAACGTATGTTGACGGGAGCTTCCGGTTCCAAGGCTCGCTGGACCTCGTCGCTTACGACTTCAGTGAATGAAAGCGGCGAGGACGGGCGCTCAGCAACGGGGTGCAGCTTTCGGAGCTCCCCTCGGACGACGTCCCGAATGATCTCGCGTATGTCCGACCCACTGGGGCCCAAGTAGCAGCTTGACGACGAGAATGCAGCTACGCCAGATAGTCGCTGGCAGTGCGAGGCTCGTGCTTGGAAGGCAGGTTCAGTGTTTGTGACCTCCGTGACGAAATGTTTGACGATCGCAGGTGGACTGCGCACAAAACTTCCAAAGATTTTTTTGAAGAACCCCCTCATGAGGATCCTCAGTTTCTCGGTTTTAGAAGCTTCGGGATCCGCTCGGCTGCTTGACGAAGCACGTCCTTGACGAAACTGACGATGCTCTCGTTATTGCCTTGATACCTTGTCTGAAGCACCTTCTCAGCGCGTTCTCGTAGCTGCTGGGCCGCAAGCGCTCGGCGGGGCTCATACTTGCATGCTTTCCAGTTGGTGATCGTCACCTCACACTTTTCATACGAGGCACGTGGTGTTCCCTCTAGGGAGAAATAAACGTTCTGCAGGCATTGCTCAGGCGTCTACCCATTGTGACGGTAAGCACGCTCGTATTGCTGCGCCCAGTCGCCGACGTCTTAATTCGTAAGCTTCGCCGTGGAAGGGCATCGGAGTACAAGGTGAGACGGGGAGGAACATGACGTGGGGTGCCGCAGCAGGGTTCTCTGTCGGCTGGTCATGAAAAAACATCTCCAGGTTCTGCGAATTCTTTTTTCTTGGTTGTTTAACCAATGGACCGAATATCGGCGGCTGGCCTTGAATACTGAAGCTTGCTCGGGATTCGTCTGACTTCACAGAATGAAGTTCTCTGGAGCTTGAAATAGATCTGGTACGGTCGCCCCTTGGCGGCGTACACGGTACAAGGAAAGACCATAAAAGGTTACCCCACACCTCCACCAGAAGCGTCACGCATGAAGGCGATGAGACGATGAATAATAACTCGAAAATAAAGACTTAATGGACAAACCTGTGCCAGAAGCAAAGGGGAGAAAATTTGGGCACAGAAACAACTATTGCTGGTTGTCTACGAGTTGCGATAGCATTTGCAATGAGACTCACGACGCAGCTTACTGTGACTACGACGACGCAAAACTTTGGTAAACAGGTTATTTTATTAATGGTTTACGACGTAATTATTGAAGTCAGCGCGACTGCAGCGCTACACTTCGAAATTGAGTGATAATCGTTTCATCTTCTGTCTCTGTGTAGTCGTTTAATTTTCAAGTTGTTTCCCCACCACCATTGCAGCTTCGTGTGTGTGTCTGTCCTCTCTCTTTGTAATAATTTGATGTTCAAGTTGTTTTACCACCATCATTGATTATGTACCAAGTATTAACTCAAACCGATAATTGCTTCGTAGCTTGGGCGCAAATGTTAATGCGTGCTTACTGTCGCTCCGTGTATGCGCGGCACGGGTTTATCTGCTTGCGCCGCAGCCATGAGTGATTGCTTCGTAGGCTTGGGCGTAAATTGGGAATGTGTGCGTACTTGCAGCCTCCGAGTATGCGCGGCGCGGTTTATCTGCTTCCTAGGACGACAGTCTAGGACGACCTCTAGGATTACCTCTATGGCGATTCTCCAGCACGACCTCTAGGACGACCTCAAGAAGGACTACTACAAGACGACGCCAAAGACGACCTCTCAGACGAGCTCAAGGAACTGCCTACTGGGACGACATCGAGGATGACGTCCGGATACGCGCGGCGGCTGCTTATGCGGACGTCGTGCGTATGTGGAGGCGCCGCGCTCCCCTCGCGGTCCCTCCTTATATGCGCGTCGCGCATACGCATGAGGCATTCGAAGCCAGATACCGTATCGCAAAAGCAGGGATGAAGTAGCTAAAGAATGCTATCGCATTAAAAAAAACACCGACGATGCTGATAATACAATTAATGCAAGGGTGCAAGAAAGCTGGAAAACAATATCGATAATATTCCCTGGAGAAGGGGAACAAGGGGACAAAGGACAAACACAAATCTAAAAACACAGCAAGGTGACATGGTGCGCGACCAAAAAAATCTGCCTAGTTCTTGTATCGAACCAGAGACCTCGGATTTTTTTTCGGTCGCATACCAGTCACCTAGCTGTGTTTGGAGATTTGTGTTTGTCCTTTGTCCTACACGTCGTTCCCCTTCTCCAGGGACTATTATCGTTATTCTTGTCCAGTTTGCTTCCACCTCTGCGTTAATTGCATTATCATCATAACCTTAAAATGCAGGCCGATCACCCTTGTTGATGTTAGACTGGAGGTAGCTGATAAAACCCGTTTGCTCTACTGACATATAACTCCTGGTTGGCTGAGTTGGCAGAGCGCTCCACCGGAAATGGAGTCCCTGGCTTGTATACCAAGACCAGGCGGATTTTTTCGATCGCGCACCAGTCACCTAGCCGTGTTTGGAGATTTATGTTTCTCCTTTGCCTTCTCCCTCTTCTCCAGGGATTATTATAGACTGAAGATGTCTTGTTCATGCTAAATGCGTCGCGCAGACTGCACCCCTTTCTATACTTCCTGATCAAGGAAAAATCCATGATCAACGCTAATAAAAATTTGAATCATGCAGATGCTTCAATGCCTTGCAAGTTTAATGAACAAAATAAAACGATCGTACACTTGGTGCGTCTTGCATCCGCAAAGGAAACTGAAACCTCAAAAACGCGTCCAAATTGAGCGTTTCTTCGGAACACCATAAAATGCTCTACCTTCCTTATATCTTTATAAAATGAGCCGATTTAGTAGTCTATGATTCTCATAATTGTTGTAATTGGAACCATATGTTGATTTTCACTAATTAAAAAACGAATTTGTAAATTGAAGTTAATTGTGTAGCAAATTAGTATGATTTTGCAATCCTCGACGTCAGCCGTGGCAGATAATTTCTTTCCGGAAGGATTTTCTTTTTTCCATCAACCCTATATGTTTAGTGATTTCTGAGTCTTCGCTGAAACACTATGTATATCTACATTAGAAAACAACATTAAGAGGCACAAACTTCCGATATTTTCCTGTAGTAAAGAAAATGCTGTTTCTATCTCCGTCGTTTAATAAGCGTTTCAGACATTGACACAGTGACTTGAAAATTTTAGAACTTGATCTTCCTCGGTCTTCTAGCAATTGATTCTCAATGCGCGTGGCGGAGAAAGTTATTGTTTCTTTTGCATGGCTGTGCCGCAGTTCATCCGCACCCCTCCTGTAGTACAGAAGAGAATCGTCACCATTACTTAGCACTGAGAGCTGCAAGAGGTCTTCAACCAAAATTTCAATATACCCCCATATAAATTGCAGGTGTGTGAGCCGAATACTTTTTTTATGTATTGTCATTACGGATATTATATAAGTCATCAAAGTATTCTACTTATTTTCAGGTGTAAAAACACCTAGCATTTTTTATATAAAGCAGAGCCTTTCCCTGAGATTATTACAAATTATGTGGCTTCTAAAATATTTTCTACACGCGTAGAAAAAACGTATTTCTGAAGCACCTCATGCAACTTTCCAACCAACAGTGAAGATTGTAAGTTCACATTTTGAAATAAAGCCAATGCACCATTTAATTCAACTCGAGCACCCAGAACGATCGATAACATATCGAGTAAATTATTTTTCTCAAAAGGATTTTCTTGAATTCTTAAATCTAATTTGCCCTATAGACCATTTGCTATATCCCCCAAGTGCCCCGGCCCGCGCTAAAAGAATCATGGGAACGGTGTGCCTCCAGGTCTTTAGCGATCGGTAATTTCAACCCTATTCTTGGTTACACAGGTTTTGAGCGTAATTCGGAGTCACCCTGAACAAGCGCCTGATATACCCAATGACCTGTCATGTCACTTTTAAAATTTCTCCTCAATGTCAGCGTTTTTGACACTGTGCATGCGGTCCACCCTTCAACCTGGATGGGCTGCAGAAATCTCTTACATTATTATCATGCTGATATTAAGCTAGAAACGTTAAAAATGCTATAAACAGCCCCGCGAACTCCGAGCTAAATCCTGGTTTTTGCTTTTGTGAATTATCGGCTTTTTAAGCAATTCCTGCTCAAACAATAATCGCGAGAATGATAATATTGTAAGAGATTTCTGCAGCTCAGCCAGGTTGAAAGGTAGATCGCATGCGCAGTATAAAAAATGCTGACGTTGACGAGCAATTTTAAAAGTTATATGACAGGTCCTTGGGGTATATCAGGCGCTTGTTTAGGGTGACCTCGAATTACGCTAAGAAGATGTGTAACCATGGAGTTGGTCGAAAATTAGTGATCACTAGGGAGATGAAGGTACACCGTTCCCATGATTCCTTGAGTGCGGGCCGGGGCGCTTGGGAATACTGCAAATGGTCTATTGCCATCATTCGTCCTCGTTTAACGAACGGTTGAGAAAAGATTTTCAATGTTCTGCTACTGAGATCAATAAACAAAAAAACAAACAAAAACGTAACTATTTTTATTCAAAGAATTTGTCGCGGTTTCAAACGGTTCTTAACATATTTGTTTTTTTAATATTGATATGGTTCTACTAGAAAAAAAAATATTTTAGCGTAGGGAATGGGAATATTATGGTGATAATGTTTGTTACGAGGAGGCTGATTGTTCCTATCGATTTGTTGTTCACATCTACAAAAGTGTCAGTTTAACCAGATATTAAAATATGTGCATTGAACTAATTTCCCCTATTCCCCTGTACGCGAGTCAAAAACTGAATTCGTTGAAGCGGGTATTTATAAAGTCAAAAATACTGCTTGATATTACCTTCCTCGAAGAGAGCTACAGTTAAGTCTTCTACAGAACCAGCTTGTAGTCGGGGGCCCAAAATTATATGTTTATCGTTCGGCAACTCGGTCGATGTCAAAACCGTCCTCGGGCGAGTCGTTGGCATCCAAATTTTAAACAGTAAAATATCCGTGTAAACGTACGAATCATGTCTCTTTTCAGACAGGTTTTCGCAGGAAGGGCTCGTTTATTAGAATTTGCAATATCACCAACTTATATTTTTTACCGATTGCCAACAAAGGATCAAACAATTTCGCACCTGCCGAAATTCCCGATGTCTTCTTAATATGTGCGAATGAATGGAGTGTAAGTTTAACCAAGCTGGCCAGATTATAATGAGTGATCATTAGAACGCTCGTTTCGACGAAAACCCACTGGTTTTAGTCAGTGTGTCCCTACGAGGTAGGGGGGCTTAGAGCGATAAACTGGTATCCCGTTCACCAAACAAAAGTGACCCCCCTCCCCTCCCCCCCCCCCCAGCCCCCCTTTGCTGCCGCCATGTACAATTTTGGGCAGTTTGATATTTTAGACCCATGTTACGAATAAAAAAAAACAGGACTCAGGATAGCAAAAAAAAAACGCGTTTTTTGTGTAAGGCTCGTCAAATTATGAGGCGCTGGAGAAATGCAGCCTTTTGCGTCAAGTCCTTATTTCGAACTCTTTTTGTTCGCCTTCCGCCCATTGAAAAGCTTGCGGGAAGGGCCTTAGAACGCACCTGGTATCGCTGCGCCGCAGCGTTCTTCCGCAACATAAAGTTTATCTGCTTTCCTCGCCGTCCCCATGGCAACGAACGCCGAATGAACGGAAGCACGCACGGTACCGCCGCGGGAAGCCAGCAACAGCTGACGCCATTTTACGAACGCCGTGTGCTAGCCAAAGCCGAGCGCAGTGTGTCAGATCAACCGTCTTCGCCGGTGCGCCGCTGGCAAAGACGATGAAGCTGAGGCACGCCGACGGCGATTGAGCCAGCAACAACACCGCGGGACGACTGCAACGGCGGCATTTATTGGGATCAAAGGCGCGAAATAAGCAAGAACAATTTTTTCTTTGAATCATAACACGCGATATCCAAGTTCGGGACCACATACCTTTGCTGGGTCTTTCCTGTGAACTTTTTACAGAGACACGGGGTGCCGCATTCACAAAAAAAAAAAAAAAAGCTCCGTTTGCAAAATATGAGGGCCCTGAAAAGGGCCGTTTAGACCGCTACCAGAACCTATTAGCGTCTCCAGCTCGACGCTCGCCCTCCCGCGGCGGAAACGGGAAGCGCTCTAGTGAGGGTCCCCCGATTCTCCCGCTCAGCGGGCACGGCGAAACTGCTTGCAGTCATGGCTCGCGAAATGTCATTTCCGAATGCAAACAACACTCTTCACTGTCCCAACGTAGTGCTGCAGACGGTATGGTATTGTACCTCTAGTTTTAGTATTGCACAAAGGATCAAACACAAGCGGTGTGCGTTTGCGTCAGGGTGGCGTGCCCCACGTTGTGCGTGCGCCTCATCGCCATACGCCATCCAAGACCGCAACTTTGGGCTCCACGCACGTGCAGTGTCAACCACGCAAAGCTAACGCAAACACACAGAGCTTGCGTTTGCTCGTATACGCAGTACGAAAACTCACTACTGTTACACCGGCTTCCAACGCCAACGAAACGTGCTGCAGTGAGCAGACGTGCATGCAGGTAAGCGTTCCTTCGAACTTGAAAGGCTCAGATTGGCAAAACGACGGAGCATAAAAATGAAAGTAACTTAATATTATAAAAAAATTTATAATAAAAAAGTTTTTCTTTTTCTTTCTACTTTTGGGCATTTGGTCTGGAATGATATTGGCGGCGACTTTGGACGTTTTGTCGGTTGTCAAACGTCCCGACTTTGGTAACAAAATATACTTTGCCTACACTTAATGTAATTTTACGTGGAGTTCTCAAATTAGCTCAAATGGTTTCATAGATTTTAGACTATTTTTATTTTATTACTTGGTAATTAAAGATGCTGCAATTGGCACCAGTGATGATAATTAGCACACTTTTGATTGTCATATTTGTTCGCGCGTTTTAAATTAGATCATAAGCAACAAATGATATTAGAGCTTAAAAAAAATTACATATTAAATATCTTAATTTTAATATTATTATTATTAATACAAATCGAGGCAATGTATGCCCCCAATTAACGCCAAGATCACGAAAATACGCCTTATAACCAAAATAGATTTTTCCAGAAAGGTATATATTTGATTTCTTTTTAGCATATGAAAACCTCTGACATCGTTATCAAGATAGACAAACAGTCAAGCACTGGATGTAATATAAAGTCCCATGCGTCAGGCGTTGCTATAAAAAAACACACACACACACACTTCAGCTGTCTCACTCGGATTCCGTCCTTGGGTTGTTGCAGTGACAACAGTGTTTATTAATTTATACGTTTTGTGGACCTATTGTAAAAATTGGAATTATTCTCTTATTCTTGTACTGAAAATAATGTTAAACCAATTAATCATCTAAATACACAAAAGCCCATTAAAAGGCCCACATTTCATTATTTCTCATGACAATTATCTCAGCAAGAAAAGGCAGCGAGAACGCACAACTATCAGCACTGATTTTTTTGACCAACTGCAACTACGAATATCAGCCCGGATCAAACATGTATGTCACAAAATCAAGTTTCCTCGAACAACTTCTCTAACTAAATAATTACGATGTGAGACACACCTTGAGTTATGAAAGAATCCGAAATTAAGACCTATATCGAGACAGTAAACCCGAATTAGAGGGTAGTTGCGGTTTCGCTCCAGAACTAAAACGCGCATCCTTGCGTAAATATTACGCTAAACACCGTTCATGTTTTCAGGGTAAAGAGGTGACCTGCGCTCATAGCACCCTAGCTTCCTCGTATTACCAGAAATAATTTGTGTCGCTCAGTGAAGCCCGTAGACAGGCTCAACAGCGGCACGCATCACCGACCCTCACAATAACCGCCATTTTGGAAAATGAGTGGCGCTACCTATAGTTAGTTGGAGTCGCGAATAACTGACGTAGCGAGCACTTGACAAGCGGTTGGCGCGTAAGTCGTCTCTATACACGCAGGCCAGCGACGTAAATGAGTAAAGACGGCATTTAGCACAAACTCCGGTCTTAAAACATGCTTTTCGTGCAAGGCTTGTCAAATTATAAGGCGCTGGAGAAATGCAGCCTTCTGCGTAAAGTCCTTATCTCGAACTCTTTTTGTTCGCCTTCCGCCCATTAAAAAGCAAGCGGGAAATGCCTTAGGACGCACCTAGTATCGCTGCGCCGCAGCGTTCTTCCGCAACATAAAGGTCGTCTGCTTTCCTCGCCGTCACCATAGCAAGGAACGTTAAATGAATGGAAGCACGCACGGTACCGTCGCGTGAAGCCAGCAACAGCTGGGGCTATTTTACGAACGCCGTTTGCTAGCAAAAGCCGAACGCAGAATGTCAGATCGAACGCCGGTGCGCCGCTGGCAAAGACGACGAAGCTGAGACACACCGACAGCGATTGAGCAAGCAACAGCACCGCGGGACGACTGCAACAGCGGCATTTATTGGGATCGAAGACGCCAAATAAGCAAGAACAATTTTTATTTGAATCATAACACGGGATATCCAAGTTGGGGACCACATACCTTTGCTGAGTCTTTCCTGTGAACTTTTTACAGAGACATTGGGGTGCCGCCTTCACAAAAAAAAAGCTCCGTTTTCAAAATATGGGGGCCCTGAAAAGGGCAGTTTAGACCGCTACCAGAACCTATAGCTGACGTAACAGGCACTTGACAAGCGGTTGGCGCGTAAGTCGTCTCCATACACGCAGGCCAGCGACGGGCTCAGCGCAGCGGATCGCTCGAAGTCACCGGGGCCGTCAGAATCCTCGTCCTCCGCCCTATGGGGAAGGTCACTGTCTGCGTCGGGGCTGTAGACTTTGGCGGCCGCGGCGACGAACGACTTGAATCTATCAGTGTTTCGCGCGCCTTCTCTCTCCTACAAAACATGAACTTTGCAAGGTGACCAGTGAAACGGTGACTCTCGCGTCGTCCAAATGGAAGAGTTTTTGACGTGGGCCCAGGTGCCCTCCACCGTATTGGTGTAAGCACCAGTGTTCGGGTCGACAAAGTGCAGCTTGTGGTTGACGGTGAGGGGCGTGAAGCGAGCGTCATCTGCAAGCTTGCGATAGCCAGCCCAACAGTCAGTGATTATTCTTGTTCCAGGGTGGACCCACTAGGCTCTCAGTCCTTGCAGGGTTTTAGCGTCAAGGGTCTCCAGGTGAACAAGAAAGCAGCTCCGGCTGCCACCCTCCACGCCGCCGAAAACCCACTGGCC
This sequence comes from Ixodes persulcatus, assembly GCA_013358835.2. NCBI lineage: Eukaryota > Metazoa > Arthropoda > Arachnida > Ixodida > Ixodidae > Ixodes > Ixodes persulcatus. The sequence goes on along the minus strand of JABSTQ010010633.1, from coordinate 117,686 downwards.
ATGCCTTAAATACCCGCGATGGTACTTTAGCCACCCGAACATACTCTCGTCTAGTTCCACAGTCACGCCTTCGCCGCCAATCATCTCTAAATGCGTAAAGACGGTATTTAACTCAACCTCTCGACAAAGGCTCGTCCAATCAGTTGTTGTCTTACTTGCGACATCAGTCTCCCCCTGAATTAACGGCGCAAGGTAGGTTCTGGCACCAGAGGTAGATGATTTTCATAAGTTGGGGAAACGTCAGGTGCGATCCCTCAAATAAGGAACCGCTCCGTACCGAGACTTCGCCCCGGCACTGAACCTTGACCGGCCTTCCCTTGGGCACCTCACGAGTCATCCACACACCGCACCTCCACGAGTAGCCATCCGCAGAACTAGCGCCGACTTGCAGCGTCATCGCAGCTTCGCCCTCTGGGCACGCACGAAAACCCAGTAGCTGGCCCATGCCCTGAAGCAAATTAATTGCTTCAAGAGGGTCTTTCATGGCGTCATGAAGACGGCACAAGTTAAACGCCATGGCACTGCGATGCTCGCCTCTGGACGAATAAAGCGCCGAGGGGGCTAAACGAGCAGAACTGCGTACTTCTTTGCATTTATTATTTTTATCTGATCCGCCATTTTATACCTCGTGACACCATTCGAACAAACCCGTTGGTTAATCGGTCGGACCACACCATCGCGTGACAAAACAAACGCCAATCGTGTGACCAGAACGGTTGCCCAGGTCGGCATCGTTACAAAGAAGACAGCAGTCGGACCGAACAACAAAATGAAGTAACAAAGAGAATAAATATTAAAAAAAGAAAATAAGAAGGAAGCCGTTCTCGTGCGGCGTGTTCTTTGATGAGAAGTGTTGCTCGCAATGTTCCTTGTTTGTTTTCTTTTTTGTTTCTTTACCCTATAGCAGTGGTTTTCAAAGAAAAGTAAGAATGCACAATATAGGCCGTACTGCAAGACCGTTATACTCCGAACTCGGCAAGGCCTCATGACGCCGCCGACGACCGTTAGGCTATTTATTTTGTTTCCTTAGATTTGTTATCGCGACAACTACTCCACCATGCCTCAGAGTTTCCAGCGGAGGTCCGGCAGTTTTAATAATTATTATTATTGTCGTTTCAAGGGCACTCTTCCTATGCCACTGTCTTCGTTCCTGACGCCATAAAAATATGTGCGGGAAACGTTAGCGCCACGTATAAAAAACAAATGTTTAGTTCAAGGTCGGATTGGTTTGTGGCTACAATTAGTCATATAAAAGTAGTCCAATAATTAATTAGTTCAATTATTTAGCTTTGTTATTAGCATCTTTTGTGTGCATCCGTGAAATAGAGCACCCAACGCATGAGAAGAACGCTGCAACTGCTGGACCATAGACGATTTAATGTCACCAAAATCCTGGGCCGGAGAACACTTGGCGGTATCAGTGCATTGTTTTGAAAGCGCTACAAAAACACGTCGGCGACACTGGACTTCTGGACCAACTTTGAATGCGTGCGCGTGTGATGTGTGTGTGTGTCATTCTTTCTTTTTAGATTGTAGGCGCGAGAAATCCACACGGACTAGGGCCTGAGCAATGCACAGTCTCGGTCAACATCTGGGTGCTGTTACTCAGGCCCTAGTCAGTGTGGATTTTTCGCGCCTATAATCTTCTTTGTAACGATGCCGACTGGGCAACCGTTCTGGTCATACAATTGGCGTTTTTTTTTTCAGGCTATGGTTTGGTCCGACCGATTAACCAATGAGTTTGTTAGAATGGTGTCACGAGGTATAAAATGGCGGATCAAGTAAAAATAATAAATGCAAATAAGCGCGCAATTCTGCTCGTTTAGCCCCCTCGGCGCTTTAGTCTTCCAGAGGCGAGCATCGCAGTGCCATGGCGTTTAACTTGTGCCGTCTTCATGACACGATGAAAGACCCTCTTGAAGCAATTAATTTGCTTCAGGGCATGGGCCTGCTACTGGGTTCTCGTGCGTGCCCAGAGGGCGAAGCTGCGATGACGCTGCAAGTCCGCGCTAGATCTGCGGACAACAGCATGGGTCTAAAGTATCAATGTGCCGTGGTATTCGTAAAACATATAGGCGAGTTGTTATTTTACAGTAAGTATACGTTGACGTTTAAAAAGGGTAATGATACGAATATATTTAGGTAGAACCATGGAAAAATCTGAGGTATGAAAACGGAACATAAAATAGTGCATTTTACTTGAATCTTTCAAACAAGGCATAATAACTTAAATAAAAGAATATAATTTATAAGCTACTGTCTTTAAGCGAAAGCTGATGATGAAATAGCCATCTGTGAGTTGCTAACTCGAACTCTCCTACTTCTTTTCGGGCTTCTGAACCGCAGTGGTAAATGCAGTGGTGTACCAACTTGTTTTTGAGTGGGAGGGCAAACGAGACCCCCCCCCGGTCGCCTAGTTTTACTGGTGATTGGCCGAACTTTTGCCGAATCAAAAATTCGGCGCAACGTTTGCCGAACTTTTCTTAAGATTCGGTAATGATTCGGCAAAAATACACTGTTACCAGACTTAACATTGATATTTAGTTTTTTCTGAAAAAAAAAGTTTTTTTTTCTTAACTTAAATAAAACATGTAGTGCCTATTGACACAGTTATGACTAAATAAGGTAATATTCTACAAGATAATTGTATGGATGTCGCTTTTGTGTGTTTACTGGCAATTTTAGTGTTTGCTTGCACAACGTGGCGTCACAACGAGGTTGGGTATTAGCCGGCGCAGTCACGAATCACGTTACGAGAGTTTTGATTTTGAGGCTTCATCAGCGCAGGCCTGCAAGTGTGTTTACATTGTTGAAATACAGGCAATCACTGCGTTCTCACTTTCTCTGGGAGTCACCGTTTCGTCCGCGAAAACAAATGCAACGGTTGCTGAGCCTTCACCAGAAGAGATAACAATATTGTAAATATGCATGTTTTTCGATTTCAGTCACTTGACGTCAGCTTTGCATGCAAGTGAAGTGTGCGTTCCATATTCGCAACGTGCCGTTTTTAACCTTTAAAATTCCGGTTTCTGATGTTACGACACACACGGACGTTTAGAAAGTTGGGAAGAGTTAGGAATGTCGGATGGTGCAACGTCGCGAGCATGATAGTTCTGTGTTTAGTTTTATGCAGATACATGAAAATCGCGTAATAACGCGAACCAAAAAGCAATATTATTCTGTTTTGGCAAAAACTAGTTCTGAGCCGAAAACAGGATTGTTATAATAATTATCAAAATAATAAAAATAAAAATAATAATAATAATGATAATAATAATAATAATAATAATAATAATAATAATAATAATAATAATAATAATAATAATAATAATAATAATAATAATAATTTTATTTGCACATACTGGAAGGGGCCCATGTGGTGGTGTGCGGGGCTAGGCAGTTAGGTGAAAACCCTTACGCAGAGCGCCTGCCAGCCAGACTTGTAAGTAGTTCAACTACTTCACTCAAGTTACTGTAGTTTAACTCCTTTTCTAGGTAGTTTAGGAACTTTCAATTACATTTCTATTTTGGTAATTAGTCATTTACTTTAACAACTTTTCCGAGTGACTTCTACTCAAATTACAAATTACTTTCGAATTTTACTGGTTGTTTCGCATATCAACAGAGATTAGATGTTGGAAGATTCAGCTGATATTTGCAGAGGGGGAAGCATGTGGCGTGGAAAGGGGGGGGGGAGGAAGAAAGTGATTTGGATAGCCCCCCCCCCCCCATTTTAACCAGCCCCCCACTGCAATAACACTGCTATGAGGCGCGCGCCGAAGACTGGCGTTTCTTTGTATCCCTAAGCTCAAAGAAACTTGACACACTTGAAGAAAGTGTCCCCGCTTCTCCCTTATGTAGGAATTCTTGCCCACTATACACACTACATCCTCACTCAAAGGAGGTAACAAAGTGCAGCACCCGCTCTGAAGTTCATCTGGTGCTCCTGCATAGCTTGAGCTGTCTTTCGAGACGTCATCTGGTCATTTCTCTGAGTGAAGTAATGGCGGCTATAAGACCGATACAAATAAGTGCCTTATAAGGTGACTGTGTTAAATGGCTTGTCAGCGAGAATAAAGCAATTACTCAATGGCGTATTAATTGCCGCCATTTCCAAAAACAAAAAAAAAACTGATGCACCTCCGATTTTGCCGCCCTTTCCGAAAAAACTATTGCACCTTCGATTCCCCTAAAGCAATGCAAACCGGCCAATTAAAAAAAAAAAAGCCGGTGTATAGGGAATGAAAGGGCATTCTGAAAGAGTGTATTAAAAAGTACTTCTACTTTACTTTGGAAGTACATTGGATTATAGTACTTTACTTCAAGTACATTGCACCCGATGTACTTACTACTTTACTTCAACTGCATAACGACTCATTTACTTTGTACTTCCGAGTAGTTCTTAGACGTACTTTACGCAACACTGTAAGCAATTAAACACAGTCTGCAAAATCAAGCTCAGGCAGTGCTAAACCTCAAACGTGAAATTATACATCCGCAGTACATCTTTGACCAAAAAGAAGTACACAACAATTAGGCATGCAGAAGGAGAACCAGCTATTACAGCATTTCTGTGAAAACACAAGTCGCTTTATATTTGGCTAGCAGAATTTCGCTAACGCACCAAAACCTATGTAAGTACTTACTTGTTAGCATAGAAGAAATAAAAGTGACTACAAAAGTAATTAGCTACTTTTTTACGGTAATTTTCTTTCCATCTTAGTAATTTCTACTCTACTCAAATTAGTTTTGAGGTTAATACTCAGTAACTTAACTTAATTATTTTTTCGAGTAGCTTGTACATGTCTGCTGCCAGCCCGCCACCACATATGAAAAAACAAAACAGACAAATAAATGTAAAGAATATGCACACTAAAAAAAGTACGTAAAGAGGAAAGAAAAGAAAGGAGAAAACATGTATCACATTATGACGAGGATGCCAGCTGCATCCCATACATTCTGGCAAGCTCTCGTTTCTCTGCCCCGTTTGACGGCAGTGGGCTGCGCACACTGAGCGTAATTGTCAGTTGTCAATGTTTCAACGACCTCGTAGCATCAATGGAAAGGTCAAATGAAAATCACTTTATCCAGAATGCACCGAATCATTTGTCATTTGCGCAGTGGACTGCGCAAATTACTGATTGATCTTCTGTTCTTGAGGCAGAAAATATTGGATAACCACACTCGCAAAAGCTCACAAACGCACAGTTACCGTATGGCCTACTCCACACCTCGCCGTAACCGCTGGTTTTACCAAACTGTGCGATGGTAACCGCAGATGGTAACCGATTAAATTTCGGTTACCATTTTGCAATCCATGGCCCCGTCACGTTCGTGCGCGTGCGCAGACATTTGCAAACTTTTTGCCGAATCTTTACCGAACTTTCCTTCAAAATTTCGGCATCTGCGGAACTTTGCGAATCTGAAAATCGGCAGATTCGGTCCATCACTAACTTTTATGGCGCGTGTATGTGTAGGCGTTGTAAAAGAGGGGGGGAGGAGGGGGGGGGGGAGAGACCAGACTTGGACGTAGTTCAACTACTCTACTCAAACAACTGTAGTTTAACTACTTTTCAGAGTAACTTGGTAACTTTCAATTACAACTTTATTTGGGTAATTAGTAGTTTACTTTAACTACATTTTTCAGGTAACTTCTACTCCAATTACTAACTACTTTCGAAATCGCCGGCAGATGAAGCGGCCTTCCCGAACAAGGGGCCGCCTCGCAGCCGTAGAAACTGCATCACAGGCGTCCTTGGGCCAAGGTGGCGATGAGCAGCCAAAACTTAACACCGACGCGCACAAACGCAGGAAGAGAAGCTTAACAAGCCTTTGTCGGGTATTGACCTAATCCGGTAATGCACGCAGGCGTCGCGCCTTCAGCTGCAACCGTGCAAGCAAAGACGGGAACACTCCGAAGGTTGTTGTTGTTTTCATGTTGCCTGCCCTTTGTGAGTTCTGACTCAGGCGGTTTTGGGGTTCTACAGGAGGCGACACTGGCATGACCTCGCAGCTGGGCGCCTTTTCCTATCGTCGCTTCTTAGTCAGCGAATACTCGCTTGCACAGCCGGACTCCGCCGCACAGAAACGCAGACACGGATAATCCGTTCATGGGAGCACATTCCCGCTTCCAGCTGCAACTGTACGAGCGTAAATGCTTGTTCACGTAATCCTTCGAGCCCTTCCGACATTCCACGAAAGGGAGACCTCCTCTTTGTTGAAAACGATCTACTTGTCAGGCGTGACAGGCGCGTCAGGATACCGTAGTCGCCGGCGAGGGTTGCGAGTCACCCTTGGGAGTTCCTTTTATTGGACCCGGCGTCAGCGGCGAAGTATACTTCGTTTTATCTTCTGTTAAATAAAAGAAAAAACTTTTTTTTTTTTTTTTCGGTAGCGTAGCACTAGCACTGCAACGATACGTGCAGTCGTCCGGATGATCTCATCGTCGTGGCGTGAGACTTGAACCCTTGACGGTCAGGTGCACTCTCTCAGCGTACTCTCCGAACGTCGTGGGAATAAAGAGGGGCCAGTCATAACAATCTCAACTTGCCGAAGAAAAAAGACAAAAGGAGGAGAGTTTGTTATACAACCCCCAAACGAGGCAAACCTCACATGTTTTGTCATGGACACCTAAGATGCCAACACTCGCTTACCCGACCGTGCACAGCCTGTTTCTCAAACTCAACGCTGCCGTTCCATCCAGCGCGTCGGTAGAACGTCTTTTTAGCTGAGCTGGGGACGTCGTAAGGAGGAAAAGGCGAAAACTCTCCTATCAATAACTTTGAAAGTAAATTGCTTCTGCGAGCAAATAAACTATTTTGGTGAAAACGCAAGTCATAAAATGACTGCATTTATTTCAGGCTCGCAGGATATTACATGGATCAAAACTGCTGTTTATTTTGCTACCACAAAAATATAAAAAAGTAACTTCGAAAGTAACTTCAAAGTAACTCGCTACTTTTTTGCAGTAGTTAGTAGTTTACTCAATTACTATTACAAATGTGTAATTTCTACTCTACTCCAATTACTTTTGGCGTCGATACTCAGTAACTTAACTTAACTACCTTTTTTGAGTAATTTGTACATGTCTAGGAGAGACCCAATTGTGTATGCGCACCGGGCGCTTTGGTCATTGGCTCCTTTCACGGCGCAGGCGATAGACCGCCTAGCAACGACGCTCACGCCGGATTGGCTGCTCCGCAACGCGCGGGATCTTAAATTTCGGATTCGGACGGCGCGTGTATCACTCGAAGCGCGTTAACACACCCCCACGCCTGCGTTCACGCCGCTCCGCGGCGACAGTGTGCGGCTGCTAATAACAAAAAATATTAAGCCACTTAGCCTCCCCCCCCCCCCCTCCCTCCCGGTACACGCCGCGTTGCGGCGTCCAGCCGGCAACCCAAGCCCCGCTGTCCCCCACGCACCTCCGCCGTAAATACAGTCCTGCACGATTTAGTTCAGCGATGTTTCGTCAACAACATTCGTTTTTTTTTTCTGTTTTTTTTTCAGTGTTAATTGTACAAAAGAAATGTCCTAAATATCGCCAAATGCCTCGACAAAACAAAATGTTCGAGGAAAAAAAAGAAAAGGAAGTAAGCCCACACCATGGATAGAACCCGGGTCTGATACGTATGAGGCAGACATCTTACCACTAAGTTACGCTACCGCTTCAGAAACTCGCATTGTAACCCCTGCCTATGTTGGCGGCGGCAGCGCCTATCTTCACGAACCAGCCGATCCGGCGTGAGTGCCGTTGCTAGGGTTTGTATCGCCTGCGCGTTACAAATATGCCCCGCGGGTCGGGGGGTGGTGCCCTTGGTATTCCTTAGGCGCCGCCGGGCAGTATTTGCCCTGCCCAGTGGCGGCTGTTTCAGGGGGGGCAAAACACATGCCTTGCCCCCCCCCCCCCCCCCACTCTGAGAACTGGGGGGCAAGCGCCCCCCTTGCCCCCCCGGTTGGTACGCCCATGGGTAAATGTATATCAGCTAGGACATTGTGGAATCATTTAAATGAAATGCGACTTTCTAGAGTGCGAGACAGCTAGCACGAAACTCTAATCGCCGGGATTTATGTATTTCTCGCAAAATCAGGAAGATGACACAAAACATATGATGATAACCTTACAAACGGTGCTTAACCCTACCAGGTAAAAATGTGGCGCTGATCAATACCACGCATAAGTAAAACAAAAACAAACAAAAAACACTATCTAAGCCTTGTTGATGCTAAATGTGTGGCGCAGCGTGCAAAACTATTTACAACTCTTGATTACGGAAAAATTCTTGACCAACGCTAATCAAAATATGAATCACACAGATGGTTCTATTACGTGGAAGTTTAATAAACAAAATTCAAAACGGTCGTGCAATTGGCGCCTCTTGCATCCGCAAAGTACTGGACAACGCACAGAGCATATCAGGGATCTTATATAGCCTTCCCCAAGTACCACTGAAACTTTAAATGTTAGTTTTGCTTTCCCAACTAAAGCACACATGACATTTGAAACCATCACACCGAATTACCGATGGTAAGCGCAACTTCGCAGATCGCCGAAACGCCCTCATTTAGGAGCCACCTGTCGCTACAGTTCGCAACTCTCGCTACAGTTACGTTCGGACGTAGCGAGTTACTCTCGGGCTTAAGGCCCGAAAATTACTCGCTACCGAGAGGAGATTAGCATTCAAGGACGCATTGGGTAAAGAATACTAACCCGTAGAAAGAGTTAAAGTAATGTAACCTCAACCATTTACTCTACTCTTACACTTTTTTATAGGTGTAGTATGCGCGACTATAGTCGGTTACAAGTTAAGAAGGTAGGAGAAGCTCCCCCCACAAGCGTGGTGCGCCGGTTTCAAATCCCTCCGCAATCGAAAGAAGAGTTCACTGGAAACGCTCCTTGTTCCGCTTCAATGGATAGATAATGGCCACAGAGTGGTGCCAACTTGTCTCCGACCCCCACTTTTTAAAAAAGCGACCTTTGTATTCATCGGAGAAGGAACCGAGCCCCTGAAAGCAGCCTTTGTATCAATCGGAGGGGGAAGCTAATCCCCGAAAGTCCTCTTTGTTTCCATCGGAAGGGGGAAGACTTAATCTCCCTCTCGTGGCTTCCACAATGCTAAGTCAAAGTCGAGAGATAAAGCAAATATGTACAGAAAGGCACGACCCTCCTCGCGCGTTGGCCGCAACGTCACGGAAACGATGGGACGCTATTGGATGCGGAGGTGGCGGAGGGATATACGATTCCCTTTGAGGGGCATTTGCCGCTACCTTCTTGACTTGTAACCTACTATAGCTGTAAGCACCACTCGGTTTTGTGCTCTTGTTGCAGAACCTAGTGGCACATTATAAAATATTACAAAAATCATGTTAATTTTTGTGTTTGTTGAACATCCAAATTGCGTTCTCGTTGATAGCCTGGTTTTCCACTACACCACTATTACCTTGTCCCAAACACGAACCTTATAGGGGTATGTGTAAATTAGGTTGTAAAATATTAAAAACATACATTTTGTTGTGGTGTAACTCCAGCATACTTCGGAGTTTTTTTGTTTTTCTTTTTTTTTCATCCTGCACAAGTGGCAGACGGGAATATGCTTGGTAGGTTAATGAAATAGTTCATACCAGGGAAGAATATCCTGTCAGTAATTTAGAAGCCCGTCGTTTTCTACGAAAATTCATGCTGTGTTTAAGCGGGGTGGCAAGGGGGCCGGTGTAATAGGCCCTTTCCAAAATTCAGCCCGGGCCACTTTGATCACTATCATCATCATCTGAAAAATAGCATACTGTAATCAACTCAATTTTCGCGAAATTTTCGAATCTATATTGAGATCCCCCCGCGTCGCGAAAATTAGAACCCGCGAATTATTCCAAAATTCCGGCTTTGACCTAAATCGCGAAATATTGAGCCAGCAAAGGATAAGTCGTTTACAGTATATGCCGTACTAATGGCGGCCTTCTGTTTACCGTGAAGGAACAAGTTGAAAGTACTCCTAAGCTGCGGATTCGAGGCCTATGCATTCGAGATGTTAGAACGTTGTGAAGCAGGATTTGATTGCAAGAGCTGTATAAGCGTTCATTTTTATAACTCGGGCACAGATAATCTGTTAGTTGTACAGAATCGACAACAAAGCCCCTGGATATATAGAACTTTATTAAGGCGCCTATCTGGGTTGGCGCTTCGTTCTTACTAGCTGCTTCTTTGTGGCCGTCGACACTGAAAGACATGATCGGTAAATAATTGTACAGTGAAGAGCACATTCTTGTTTGCCGTTTGCTTGTGAAAGTGACTGTGCTCGATAGAATACAGCAGGCTACAGGTTCATTGCAGCCTTTAGTACGACAAAAGTTAAACCGCCATTTCAGCCACCAGATGGCACTGAATTTCAGAAAGGGTCTATTGGCTCAAGCAATAACTTTCTGAAGGCATTTGGGATCCACTGGTACCCAGGGCTATCCATGACTCACGTAACATTCACCAACAAATAGCACGCTCTCGCACAAATCAGGAATTGAACTACGTACGGTGGAGTACGAAAATGGATGTGAGAGATATTAAACAGCCGTGATATACGTAAGGGCGAACCGCGAAAACTGCCCACAAATTGCTTAAACGTATTTTTCGATAGTAGAGAGGTTTTGTTTTGTTTTGTTTTTTTTTTTGTAAAACTTCAGCTAGCAGACGCTAAAGAATGCCCTGCCCTTCAATGGGGTCTGATTGACAGCAGCTAGAGCTGCATGTGGCGTCGTTTTCTATCTGTGTCTTCGCCCTCAATTTTTTATGCGGTTAATCTAATAAAAAAAAATACTTTTCTAGAATAACTGACCAAGAAACGCAAGGCACTGCGAGTTCTAAACACCTCATTTCCACTCAACATGCAGTAAGGTTGCGGATTTAGAATATAGAACGCCAAACACCGAATCTCAAAGAGTAAGCATGAACCTATTAAGTCCCGCCCAGCGTTCTTAAGCCGTCCATGACCATGTGGAGCGCAAGTCGTCTGCTTCTTGCACAGGAGTTTTAGTGACGTCAGAGTGATGCCGAGCTCTGATTGGCTTTCATTGGAAGAACAGTAGGATACGTGTTATGTAAATGTATTATTGGTTTTTACTTTTGCCTGCATATGCTGTTCTTATTGTTTTAAAGGTGAATTATGAGCAAGGAGTTTTTGTCCTGACCATTTTTATTTGTCTCTGTTTTAGATTGTCTTTTTGAATTGACGACCGTAGAATATATGGTATTTTTTAATCGTGTAATGCTTTCCATACACAAGCATTATACTTATTTTTACACTATGTACTTTATATTGTGTACATCATGCTTATACTCATTTTTACATAGTGTACTTTATAGGCCATTTTTCGCTGTCTTATTTCCAGATCATGTTTCTTCTCTCTCACTCCCTGACAATGTCTAATGGCGGGCGGAGTGATTTATTGTGCTTCCTGGTGTTTTTTGTACGCATATGTATTTTTTTTTACCTTGTATGATGTCTGAGTGTTATTACGATATTGTGTTGCTGTAGGTTTCTGCATGCGCAATTGTTTTTTTTGTTTTTTTGTATTTGTTGCTGGATTTTGCCGTCCTTACCTGCCGCTGGCACTTCATCAGGCAACTTGTTTGCCTTTTGCGCCAGCGGACCGTTCAAGTCGAATTTGCATTTGACTTGAAAAAATAAAATGATTGATTGATTGATTAAGTGATTGATTAATTGATTGATTGATTGATTGATCGATTGATTTATTGAGGACCTCAAAGCTAGATACCTTGAGGTCTACCCAAAAATTTTTGCAACCATCCAATAAGAGCTCGGCGTTCTGACGTCATCGCAACCCCTGTGCAAGAAGCAGACGAACTTGCGCTCCGCATAGACGTTCTGGAAACAATTGAGTGGTACAATGAGTGAGCTAGAAAGCAAGAAATAGATCTTTGTAGAAAGAAAAGTTCCGGAATGTCCGTTGAAGCTCTTGTAAAAGTACCACTTAAAGGTTGTTCACACACTGGGGACTCTTCACGAGTGCATTAAATATTTTTGCGATCCCTCGCGACGAACAGCACATTGGCGCCATCTATTGGATAGCCGTGGAACACTTGGGATTTCCGTACATATTCCCGCATAGCCGTCAGATAATTTCAATAAACATATTGATCCCACACCACTCCCATTTTGTTAGAGCATCATTATTTATTTATTCGGCTCGAAACAACGTTTGGAATCTTATTAACGACCATTTATCATAGATAGTACATACATTTGATATTGCAAGTTCTCGGAAACATTCGTTTCTAGTGAAATGCTGTTCCTGGGCCACCTCATAGATGGCGCCAGCGTGCCAGGCATAGTTTCTTCTCTCGTCAAAGGAGGTCACAAGGAACTCCGTTATAAGCGAACGCAAGTATGTGAATCAGCATTTAGGGTATAATGAACAAAATGCAAAGTTTGGTAATGTAGTCCGTGGCAGCTTATAAAGCGTAGGACTCGCCGAGTGTCGCCAATAGGATTGCCACATTCGCCGATAAGAACACCGAACGTCGAATCACAATTCAAGGAGCATAACATTGTAATTGGCCCCCTGCGTCTGTGCTGTCAGCGACTATACAACAAAATATCTAGCGTTGGCAGATACATTATTTCAAGTCGAACTGAGATGCGTACTATCGGTGTTTTATTTCATTGTATATGATTCCTTGTGAGAACGGCAGCTGTAGATTTAAAACAAAAAATACAGGTGGACGCTGAAGCATCGCCTTTCAGAGTTGATCGCAATAGCTAAACATATAAAACCTCGCTCGTTCTCAAGCCGTGCAAGCGTTCGGTAGCGTCTGACTCGCAACCGAAACGTCGTAGGTTTGAATCCCACCTCCAACTAAAATTCTTCAAAAATATTTTTAGGCACAATATTTTACTTTATAAAGTGAAATCATTACAGACATACCGCGACCTTTAGTTCGTATTACTTCTCATGTTTTCATGATTTTCATTCCACGCGTGACGTCATGTGTCACGTGTGCATTGTGGGTTGTTTGAAATTTCCGCGCGAGATCATGCGGCTGTGATGTCATGACTAGATGCCGGATCTTTAGGCAAATGCCTATTTTGTTCCTTTGGTCCCTATCGTGCATTTTCTATATATGAACACGAATCATGAGTTAAGAAGCGTTTTTAGAGTGGTTTTATTGTGCCTATAAATGCCTATTTCGGCGTTTGAGCCTAAATTACCGTTTCCCGCCTATCAATGCCTATTTCTGATTTTTTTGCTTCGCTACTCCAAAATGACTTGTTCTGTTTAGTTTCCATTTCAAGCGAACTACCTTTCACCCTGCTGCGACGCATGGCAACAGGCTGCTCCAATCTCTGTCCCGAGATCCAGCACAAATATCGTTGTTTCTTTCTTCACGCCTGTAAGCCAAGGCGCAAACGGCGCCTTCCTTCTACTAGAAGGCCCTTCCCACCCTTCCCTACGCGTCGTCCTTCTTTCTATTTGTTGCCGCGCCTTTGCTTTCTCCCCATCTCGCCTCCCCCGAGAGAAGCGGGTTTGCTGTCTTTACTAGTGATGGACCGAATCTGCCGAACTTCAGATTCGGCAAAGTTCGGCAAATGCCGAACTTTTGAAGGAAAGTTCGGCAAAGATTCGGCAAATATTCGGCAAATGTCTGCGCACGCGTGAGAACGCGACAGAGCTGGCAGAGCCATGGATTGCAAATGGACGCCGTGCAGTCGTGCGGTTACCATCGTGGAGTGTAGTACAACCAGCGGTTACGGCGCGGTGTGGAGTAGGCAACACGGTAACTGTGCGTTTGTGAGCGAGTGTGGTTCTCTTCAACATTTTCTGTCTCAAGAATAGAAGATGGACCAGTAATTTACGCAGTCCGCTGCGCAAGTGACAAATGATGCGGTGCATTCTGAAACATTTACCGACAATTTAAAGCACTCCTCGCAATTATAACAGTTCTGTTTTCGGCTCGGGAGTAGTGCCTCCAAAACAAAATAATATTGCCTTTTCAATTATTGTTATTTTGCGATTTTCATGTACCTGCATAAAACTAAACACATAACTATAATGCTCGACGTTGCATCCCCATTTGACATTCCTAACTCTCCCTATCTTCCAAAACGTCCGCGTGTGTCCTAACACCAGAAACTGGCATTTTAAAGGTTAAAAACGAGACGTTGCGAATATGGGACGCACACTTTCATGCAAAGCTGACGTCAAGTGACTCAAATCGAAAAACATGCATATTTACAATATTAATATTATCACTTCTCGTGAAGGCTCAGCAACCGTTTCATTCGTTTTCGCGCACAAAACGGCGACTTCCAGAGAAAGCAAGAACGCAGCGTTATTGCCTTCATTTTAATAATGTACACACACATGCAGGCTTGCACTGGTGCATGATGCCTCAAAACCGAAACTCTCGTAGCTTGATTCGCCACACTCGCTTCTACCCAACCTCGTTGTCACGCCACTTCTGCAAGGAGTCACTAAAATTGCCAGTAAATACCCAAAAACGACACCGATACAATTACCTTGTAGAATACCACCTTATTTAGCAATAACTATGCCAATATGCATTAGATGTTGCATATAAGTTGAGAAGAAAGAAACAAAAACCCTGGAGAAGCGGAACAAGAGGGACAGAGGACAAACATAAATCTTCAAACACAGCTAGGTGACTGGTGAGCGACCGAAAAAAGAAAAAACGAAATATCAACGTTAAGTCTGGTAACAATGTATTTTTGCCGAATCTTTGCCGAATCTTTAGAAAAGTTCGGCAAAAGTTCGGCTTTGCCGAATCCCGAGATTCGGCGCCGAACTTTCGATTCGGCAAAAGTTCGGCCCATCACTAGTCTTTACATGTCTGGACAGTGTAGAGCCCGGGAGCTGCCTGGAGGCTGGAAGTCTCGATCTGGCTGATGTACTCCGTTTCGCCCTGAATGGACCAAAATGGATGCTGGGAGCGTCCCAGCCAGTCCAGCGCTGGGAGTGTGGCATGTGACCTGGAGTCACCGCGTGTCTCTCCGCCCAAATGGAAGCTCCACTGACATCCTCGTAGTACTGGATTGGCTGGGATGGCTCGTCCTAATCGCTGCGGTTCATCGGAAGATCGGGAAACGGAGCGTAATGCCCACGGAAAAGCTTCTTTTTTTTTTTTTAGTGAGCGAGCGCCTGCGTTTGTATGCGTGTGTATGTGCGCGTGCGTGCGTGCGTGTCAGAATACATGTGAGGTGAAAAAAAATAGGAAACCGCGGAGCCGCGGTTTGCTCCTTTCGCGTGCGCATCGGTCTCTTACGTTATTGTGTCCGGTGGTTTGCGGTTCTGCTCTTCGCTTTCGCTGCCTGAAGCTGCTCAGCAATGCCAAAAAAAAAAGGTCTCAAAGAGTCCTTTTTTTTGGCATTGATTCGGGTCCATTGATTCGGCAATGGACCCAACATTCCCTTTGCTACTCGACCAACGGGGATATGGTCTTCTGCCAACCGTGTGGAAAGCAGGTAAGAAGACACCCTTAGGTACCTTGTTTCGAAAAAAACAAAACTTTATCGAACAACGATTTAGCGAATGAAAACGAAACTACGACGTTTCATCGAATGACGCTGTAGCGAATGGCAGCTTTGTTTCCCCTGATTGACTGCGAGGGGTAACTGCGCCAGTTTAAAAGCCTAACTCGCCACCGCCGAAAAGCAGTCTATTCGCTAAAATGGCATTCGCAAAAACGTTCTCCGCTCAAATATTTTCTAATCGCGAAGACGTCATTCGCTCATATAATATGGACCAAAAAAAAAAAAAACACCCGCATCTTTATTAAAGAGATGATTTAGATGTATTTATTTAATGAAATGTATACTCGTCTATGGGTTGGTGAAGAATTCTCTGCGCAAAGTCCACAGGTCTTTAAAAACTGTGTCTTCCTCCCCCCGCGACCGAGACAGGCACATGCATTTGTAATACAGGAGTTTCCTGAATCCTGGCGGCATGACCCTCCAAAACACTAAGTAATTTTTTTATTTGACGGATACCAGTCACCATTTTTTTCGAAATCTATTAGCCCCGAGAACGAGTACAACCATTGCTGTAGTTGCAGCGTGCTGATTGGTTGCTGTGTTGTCTCCGTGACGTCACAGTGAGAAAAGCGACATTGTTCCCGTGAGATTAGGATCGCACGGATTAAACTGTACGCACGATATTCAAAGACCAAGCAGAAAAAATATTCGAAGTTACCATCTGCCATTACCGGACCGTTCGCAAGGTGACTCGGGAAAAACGTTTATCTCCGTGACGTCCTGGACAATGACCACCAAAAGGAGTTGCACAAACTTCTTGACGCTAATTAAAATTTTAATTAATAAATTAACTATACTCAGTAACAAGACAAAACGCAGTGTCTTTCTATCGGATTACTGATCTCCAGTACGTGCTGGTTGCCTCCCGTCATGCTTTGGTTGGACGTGTACTGTTGAAACTCGCGCTGGGGGCGAGGCAACTGAAATACTCCTTATCTTGCGCGACATAATCGGCAAACCAACTCTAGAGAGATGAATCGTGCAGGATCTCACGATGACCCCATAAACAGCACACACCCAATTTGGGCCCGAGTCGTAGTTCACCAATAGCCCTGCGCCCTGTTACCTAAGTGGGAGATAGTCTCGCAAGAGTGAGCTTTGGCAGCGGAGCGTATGGCAGCTGTGTGCTCTGATGCTGAACAAGCTTACACAATCAGTTGGCTTTTTCACCACTGTAAAACACTTATATATTTTCAGTGTCGGTATATTTAGAGGTATTAAGAAGATATTGCTTAAAGCCATCCCCGCTATGGACGGCGCACTACGCTTTCCAACATATGGTAATGTTGTTTTTTCACAGATTCCATGCGAGAAGAAGTGCCACCTGGCACAACACGAAAAAACAGCAGGACATCAAGCAAACGCAGAACGCAACGTGCCCTCAACGTCTAGGCAGTCATTTTTGAGAGAAAACCTCACGGATGGAAAGAAGAACGCATTCTACGCAAACTTGTGCGAAGCCTTAGTCGCCGCAGACGCTTTGTCGCGCACCTCGTAGTTGGGAAGCTCGTAGCAGACGAGAGAATAACGCCTTTTCTTGTGTGCTCCAAGATGCTAGAGAGAACAAATGGGGAGACCGTGGCGCAGTGGCGTAGCTAGACCATCTGGCACCCGGGGCCCTTAGGTCTTTCGTCACCCCCCCCCCCCCGCCCGCTCCCCGAGACCGCAAAGCTAAAAGCCATAACCGCGACGCGAGGTCACGCAGCGATAATGAAATAATAAATACAGGGTTAGCCAGCAAACAGTGTTTTTTTTTATTTAACTATGTAAACATAATGAGGACACATTAAGTTTTTTTTTTTTATATTGAGCATTTGTGTCACGAAAGCTGAACATTCAATTTCTTCATAAGTTCTTTCGCCGACACTTGGCTTCTGCAAAGTTATTGATTACTGTTGTAAAATGTATGTTTTTGACACGTTCTTTTTCTATGGACAGTATCGACAGGTTTGAGCGCCTTTAATCGCTCGTGGTGGAGCGCAGAGACGTTTTGATTAGCTTTAGCTTGGAAAAGTTCCTTTCGCATGAGGCAACTGAAACACAAATGTGAGGAACAAGCGAAATATAACAGTCAGGTTCGGAAGGGTCTCGAAAAAGCTCCATTTGGCAATAAATTCTAGAAACTGCTTTGCATTCCAAGTTCCAGCGCAACACCACGGAAGTACAGCGCATTCGTATGCATACCTACGCTTAATCAAACTTGAACCGTAAGTATGAGCGGAGCCGAAGCTACAAGCGCGAGCGTGTAGCCTTGGGCTGTGCATAGATTGCACGAGAGAACGTGAAGGCTCAGTTTAGAGAAATGCGGTCTGTACGCGGCGGCAAGCTAGGCTTCCAAACAGACCTTGTGGTCACCCTCGGTATCGCTCCGGGAAAATATGATATAATATCAAGCTCGACCGTGCACCCAAGGGTTCACCGCTAACGATTCGGCAAGCAACAGCATGCCGGCGGCCGCCATTTTTTATAAACAGAGTTTCGAGGCAATTCGGTAAGATGTTGTCGTTAAAACGAGCCTCTAAACCGCACGCCTTAAAATGGAAAGTAATGCAATCAAACAATCGTTGGCATACGGTACACTGCGGCGCTGAAGCCAGTCCGTCCACGCAGATTTCCGGAAGCTCTACGGTCTCCAGTCATGGCACGCTGTGGCAACAGGGAAACGCCGTCGCCGTCACAACATTACGAATTCACTTGCCAGAACACTACATTGTGACCGCCTCCCGACGGCGAGCGACGCGCTTCTAGAACTTACGGCGGGGTCAGAGAGCGAGGGAGCCTGCTGAGCAGAAGCCTTTCGCCAGCACCTCCTCTCGGCACTTCCCCCTCGGCGCGTGGTGCGGTGCCGTGCGGTGGACAGCCATGGGTGCGAGTCCGGGGTGAGGGAGACGACACGTTGAGAGTTTACCCAACACGTTTACCCCCTCCCCGCGACTCCCTTCGTGTAAGACCTTCGTGTGATTTCTTTCTTCTTCGTCTGGCGCCTTCTCTTGCTGTCTCGGCGCAGTCCGGCCGTGGTCGGCGCAAGCCAGCGTCGTCTTGCGCTGGGTTTGGCGTAGACTAGGTGGCGTTGGCTCGGCGTGCCCGGGCACAGCTCTTTCTCGAGTGCTCCCGCACTTTCCGCGCTTGTTTTTTTCCGCCGGTGCTCGATGACTTTGCGCGAGCCAAGCCAGTTTTGCGACTCTGCACCAGACACGTTCGTGATGGAAGAGTGATGACCTCATGCGTCTGCACATTCTTTGCCACTTACGAACCAGTCAAGCCGGGGGGGATTACCGCCATAAGTGTCACCCCCCACTCGTGACTGAGACTCCTGGTACCCGGGGCCCACGGCCCCCCGCCCCCCCCCCCTCCCCCCCCCCCCCCCCGTTACTACGCCACTGCCGTGGCGTACTTTGTTAACACGTCGTTGAAGGTGCTATACCCTACTGGAGTGGAAGACAGCAGGGTGTTGCTACTTTACACGGATGCGGCGGCTTATATGCACAAAGCTGCCCTCCTCCTGAAGGCTTTCTACCCGCGGAAGTTGCACGTCACCTGCCTCGCCCACGGCATTCACCGCGTTTGCGAAGAGCTAAGAAAATACTTCAAGCATGTAAACGATCTCGTTGCTGCTGTGAAGGCTCTGTTCCTTAAGTCACCGTCTCGTGTTTGTGCATTTAAGGAACAGCTACCAGGGGTGCCTCTTCCTCCAGAACCCATATTGACGCGATGGGGAACGTGGCTTAAAGCTGTAGAGTATTACAGTTCTAACTTTGCTGGTGTGAAGATGGTCGTTAACGGGTTTCCAGCAGACGATAGTGTCTCAGTCAGAAAGGCTGAAGATGTCCTGCGCAAGGACACTCTCGAAGGTGACCTGGCGTATTTGTGCCCCAATTTCACGTTTCTGCCGGACACAATCAAGAGCCTCGAAAGTGCTGGCGAAACTCTGGCTCGGAACATCGGGCTCATTTCGAAGGTACAAGAACTAGTCGACGCCGTCCCCGCAGGCCCCGCTGCTGTACAAGTTCGTTCGAAGCTTCAGTCCGTCTTGAGCAAAAATAGTGGGTTTTCTGTACTCAAAGAAGTCTCGAAGGTTCTCACCGGGTTACACTCCAGGGTACCAGAGGGTGTGGAAGCATTGAATATTCCTAGTACAAGTACGCCCCGCTCACATCAGTTGACGTGGAACGCTCTTTTTCAGCGTACAAACTGGTTCTAAGCGGCAAGAGGCAGAAGTTTGAACCCAAGAATCTTGACATGGTGCTTGTTTGCTATTGTTTTCATAATTTTTCCCGTTGTCTGTAGTTCGACTTCTAGTTGGCTTCTTTCTAGTTGGCTTGAGTCGACTTTTTTTTCTCGGGTGTTGGAAAAATTAAATTGTAATGCCTATTGTACCACTTTATCCTGTATTTGTTTGAATGGCAGAGGCCCTAAATGCTTTCATGAACACCCTGTGAATAAAAACTGTTTGTGCCTATAAATGCCTATTACGAAGTTTTTAGTGCCTTTTATAGGCGCCTAAAAGTGGTTTTTTAGTGCCTAAACATCCGGCCTCTAGTCGTGACCCTATCGAGCAATCAGGAGTTTCGCGTCACGCCGGCTTTTCTGGCACGCCACCGAGGCCGTCGCGAGACGAGCTCCGTAAAGCTGTCCTCAGAACAGATTTACTAGGACAGGTGTTAAGAAAACATCATGGGACCTTTTGAGATAAAATTATAATTATAGTGATATGGCCG
The DNA here is from genome assembly GCA_013358835.2 of Ixodes persulcatus. NCBI lineage: Eukaryota > Metazoa > Arthropoda > Arachnida > Ixodida > Ixodidae > Ixodes > Ixodes persulcatus. The sequence continues at coordinate 97,411 of JABSTQ010010633.1, read as the reverse complement.
TCTGAGTTACCCGAGTTTGCTAAAAAAATTATTTACCATCTTAATCATGCTGCCAATGATCGGTAAGCAGAGAATGTGCAATAGGCCTTCTAGGGAAAAGAAAATGCATCTTATCGGCACCGCTTGCCGAGGTTTTGCTCTAATTTCCCACACACGCGATGATATGGCGCGGCATGACAGGAAAGGCAGCGAAGGGCGCGACTAACGTTGGGCGCGACCACGCATTCGCGCGCCCCGCTAATGACTTCGTCTTTGCATCCTTCATTTACCAACCTTGGATACCTCAGCCTGCGAATTTCTCGGCTCACAATCTCAAGGTGGTGAGCTAGAGACCTGCAGAGGTTTTGATTTAATTTCAATATGCTGTCGCGTTTAAAAAATTAAAATTACATTTAAATTTCTTTTAGGATCCTATTTGGCATTTCTCGTTAAAATATATCCGGCCACGGAATCAAATCCAGAATATTTTTTTACAGTTTTTAGAACTCGAAATCAAAGTAATTATCTCTATATTCCTAGTAACCTATTTCAGCTAAGCCTTGGAACTGTCTGTACGAAATTGGAACGCCACAATTTTGAAATACCCTTGTCCTGGCAGCTGTTAAAAAAACATCACGTGAGGTTGTTTAATATAGTGTGTCAGTACAGTGTGTGAGTCATTTCTAGAAATAAAACAAAATATAAAAAGGGAAAGTTTCTGGAAAGTAATTACTTTAAAATTAAATTCTGGCAGATTTCTGTACGCGAAAGGAAAAATAAAACATTAATGTGGTTTTCATACGCATGGAGCGAATGAGAACACGACATTTTAATTGCTTTTCGCCGGCATTTAATATTTCTGCGTTATAAAAGCTCGTTAGAAAGCTTAATGTGAAGAATACCGACCACCCTGCTCCATTTGATCTGCACTCAAAGACTAAAGAGCAAGAAGACAGATTTATTCTTGGCCAATTGTATTCACGTAAGTTGCATCCGAAAATGACCGAGATTTCTGTTGCGTGTTGAAAGATCCCTAGGTTGTTCAAATTAATCTTCAGTCCTCCGCGAGGGATTGCCAGGCGCCCTTGGTTTGTTTGGTTCGTAAAACCTCCAAACTTTATTTGATCAGCATTGTGTATCGCACGATCAAGCCTTAAGAAAAAAGGACATAAGCAATTTTGAATCGGCATCGGCACAAATTTGGAACGAAAATATACCGTTATAACTATCTAGCATTTTTAACTTGAGTGACTAGTCGTGATCTGGCGTCTTTGTGCCTTATCACAGGAGTGACGGGTTTCTTGTCCAATGCATTCCCAAAATGCGTGTCCACACAGTGGCAAACTCGGATAATTAGCGCTGCAGCTACTAGATGGCTCGCACTTCCAAAAGGGGTCTGTACGACTAACTGTAGCCAACGTTACGAGCCATCGCAGCCAATTCAACGCATCAAGTAACAAGGGTCATGGCGCCCCTCTAGAAGGACACGTGACTCATGTGGCATGGGATGGACTTGGATTACTCGTAGCGCCCTCTGCGGTCCATTGCTAGGTAAAACTGTTTCTTACATCGTGGGTAAAACGGAGTAGAAGAACAGGCGACGCTACCTTGTGCCCCGAACGATGGCGGACGAGTAGGAGGCACAAGAGCAAATTGTTTCTCAATAACAAATATTTTTAAAAAAGCGTCGAAGGAGTGGAAAGTTACTTGCGGCGAGTAGAGAGCCTCAAGTAAGAGCGTGTTCAACTCAAACCACGAAGAGCGTTCGCAATTTAATGGCGGCGTTAGAGATGGCGGATTATACACTCTTTCGCGTTTAAAAAATACTTACCCTATCGGAACAAAAATGGTGTCTAAAGAAAAGTGTTATTTTATTCTTCGCGTAAAATATCCACACATCTCCAGGCCTGTTTATAACCTGAGTTACGTTGAAAAACCGTCCGTAGTACCATCGACCCACAGCAAACTTTGCAATTTAATTGCGCCCATAAACACGTACTACGGCGAGCAGTTGAACACACTCGTACTTGAGGCTTTCTAGAGGCGAGCAGAGAGGTATATAGAGAGAGTTTGGCCCTTCATTGGAAAGTATACACCTTTTCCACAAGGCAGCCTACTTGAATGTCGTTATTTCTAGTATATATTAAAACACCGTTTCGATATCTCCAGGCCGCTGGAAGATGTTTGGGAAAAGTGCGTGATTGTCACACATTTTTGTTTTGCCTCACCTATATTTCCTCGCAAATTCCAGGTTGAAATGCTTTATTATTTTTTCGTCACGCATACAAGATACGGGACCCACGGGACTGAGAACGACAGGAAACAAAAAACGTTTATAGGAGGCAAATGAGGAGGTGCCATTGGTCGAAAGAGGGGCAGGGCGTGTTCCAGGGCGCATTTGCAAATTCGAACGAGTCCAGCCAGTAGGCGCGAATAATACCCTGGCGGTGGTCGCGAGAAACAAAATTAATAAGTGCGTCGGTGACTGAAAATATGGGGCACGTGATGTTTCAATCACGGTCGTGCAAAAGCATGGTGGAAGTTATATAAAGATATGGAAGAAATAACAAGCGTGCGCGACTAGCAGAACGATCGACGTGATCCGTACGCAGGCGCCGAGGACAGGAAATCTCCCTTTCCCAGTGGTCAGACTCCGTCTCAGGAAAACAGAGTTCAAGCGGCACATTCGTTTCTTACATATTTTTGCTTGATTCTATTCAAAACATGACGTGCATCATATTTTCAACCATGAAGAGTTACTACATCTAACTCTTACGCACTTATTAAAACTGTGTCTTGCTACCACCGCTAGAGGAATATTTTAGGCTTCTGGTTGGCCAAGAGGGCATGTCAAGCCCCTCGTTCTGTGTCTGGTGAACTACTCTGCCCGCTCCTCTCATTGACTGAACTCTCTCTATATACGGCTCTGGCGGCGAGTTGTTTCGGTGTCGCCATCTAGCGGAAGCGCGGCACAACTCAAAGTAAGGACGTCGCCGTTGCCTCTCAGTGCTGAACGGGCTTTCGTTCAGCCTCGCCATCTCGATAAAAACTTTTCATATTTTATTTTAAGTGATTTGTTTTTGCACTCATTGCGGACGATTAAAAATTCTGCGTCTGGCAGATGTTCATCTCAGGATTCAATGCTGCTAACTTGAGTGTTCTTATTTTTTTTGTCCCGGGCAAAGCACGGTGAAGACACTTATTCTTAACTCACTATTTTAAATTTCAATCTTTGTCTTACCTTAACTGACAGTTTCAGGAACGTTTCCTGTCCCACTTCTTTAGATAACAATGAAAGGCACCAATCCTGTCCTGGTTTACTCTATTGAGATAAACTGATTAAGTTTTCTATCCCGATTGTTGTATCTTTAAAAAAATTAGGGGCAGTCTTGCATCCATTTGCTTTTATACGCAGCCTCGACTTTACCAAACTTAATAAAAACACCAGCAGCACCACGCTTAATATATTAGTAATTACAGTGAAGAAATGAATGCTCCCAGCATATAAAGTGTGAATGAATGAGTCTTTACAGCGTTAACGCAAAAAGAAATGTTTAATTCTGAAGACGCTCATAATTGAAAAGCCCGACTCTAATTTTAGAAAAACACAATAAAAAATACTCATTATACACCATTGAAATTAGAAGAAAAAATAACATATGCAAGCTTTTAGTGGAAATCGTTTTGTCAAATTATGGTTATCAACGAGCCATTTTCTTAAGATCGTGCATTTAATCTAACAAATTATTTGATCGACAGCTAACGCATCAGTGAGAGTTATTTGAGACATTCCAGAGATGTTGATGTTATGTGATGACCGTAATGACAATATAATTACAAAGAGAGGAGCCTTGGGATTTCTTTATATTTGACCTGCGGTGAAGAAAGTAATTTTTCAGTCCAATTATAATTACTGTCAATAAAACGCAACAAACCGTAGGATCCCAGCCAATAATTTTGAACGTAATGCGACATTTCTTCGTGTTGGCCGTAAGCCGCCGTCTAAAATAATAAACACTCGTGTATTGGGTATAAACATTTGGAAAACCACCTATTCCTGCCCCCCCCCCCCCCTTTCCCTTTTCCTCTAAAAAGAAAGCTTGGGGCTCTAATCTATGCTGTGAAGTTGGTTGGCCAGCGAAGCTGTGGTGTCAAGTGCATCGATTTCCCACTGCACTATACCAAATAATTGACGAAAGAAAAGTAAATGCACTGTACCAAAACGTTTTTATATATAAAAGACCTCGTATGCTCTCATTGCCGCGGCAGCTTATGCAATCGCAATCTTTACCGAGAAACACATGCCAGAAGCCCTACGTGCTCCACGTTGTTAGCAGGGCTAGTGACGTCACTCCCCACTTCGTACTGTGCCGTTGCCGCGGCAGCTTATCTAACCGCAATCTTTACCGTGAAACGCATGCGGGGAGAGCTACGTGCTTCGCATTGTTCGCACGCGCCTTATCATCTATCATGTGGTTTTGACAGTTGTTTTGTTGTTTTCTTATTGAAACAGGTGTCAAAATCCCATGATAAATGATAAGGCACGCGTGAACGATGATAAGGCTCGCGCGATGGTTTTTTGTCGACTACTGTTTTCTGGACGAACACGAAAAAACCCGACCAGCAAGTCATATACAGCTTCGCTGTACATTTTTTTTTTTAAATTCATTGTAAGTTTGCAGAGAGATGCTTTAATATGAAAAATCTGCGCAAAAAAGCCACGTTTGTCAATATATCCAATTTTAAATGTAAACTCTAGAAGTTACTTCCCTTTTGTAGCAGGTTTTGTGCGTTATACATATGTACGGTGTCGAAAGTTGTATTCTTTACCCATATGGCTCTGAAAGTTGCGTTAATGCCCAATTGGCAAAGTGGCTGTTCCACCTCCTTTCAGGCGCAGTTTTTGTATGACCTAAAAAAAAAAAGAATCTTACAAAACTAAAGTCTGTCCCTTTGTGTGGACAACTTTAAGTTCTTATAAAAATTTTATATTGAATAAAAAAATAGACATGACACCTCTACTTTTATGTGCACACCCTGTAGCCATCTCTTTGACGCATACGTTATTAATTAATTAATTAATTAATTATTTTTTTTTTATTTTTGGTGCTAATGAACGTATACAGGAATATTTTCGTCATTTGTATTTTTAAATTATGCAACAATAAAATTTCATTCATTTCGATTAACTAAATACTCTGTATGTAATTAAAGTGCTAAAAGCGCCCTTATTTTGTATTTTTATTATGACCTGTCTATTTTTCACCGCGGTTCCTGGTTATAAAGACGTCGTTAACCTTGCCTTCTAGATTCTTCTAGCACGATGATTTCCGAACTGAGGATTGTCAAGCTTACATTGCATCGTATAGCTCGTTCCTCCAGATTCATATCAACAACCACAGGACTGCGAATAGTCAGGTACGTCTTGATTGTTTTGAAAAAGGAACATTGTTGTATAACAACAGACCGCCACACACCAAAGAGACAGCAGGGCACACGGCTAGGCTGTTTTCAGTCTGCAACATCAAAAAGCAAAGATAATAGTGAGTGAATAAAAGTAAAAAACGCAGGTGAGCTTGTGAATGCCATTAATAGTAACCCTGAGACATAGAAACAATAAAAAAAGCGGACCGAACAACGATGTCTCTAACACAGCTTGAAATTTATTGAGCAACCATAGTGTACCCTAACGTTCAACCTATACTGAGAACTGCACACAACTCCCAATCACAAAAGCACACACGCCAGAAGATAAAAGGACACAAACCCAAACACCAAAGGGCAAAAAACAAACATAACACGCGTGTGTGTGTGTGTGTGTGCGTGTGCGTGTGCGCGCGCGCGCGTGTGTGTGTGTGTGTGTGTGGTGCTGTGTGGTGCGTGTGCGTGCGCGTGCGCGTGCGTGTGCGTGTGCGTGTGTGCGTGTGTGCGTGTGTGTGTGTGTGTGTGTGTGTGTGTGTGTGTGTGTGTGCGTGCGTGCGTGCGTGCGTGCGCGCGCGCGCGTACGTGTGTGTGTGTGTGTGTGTGTGCGTTTGCGTGTGCGTGTGCGTGTGCGCGTGTGCGTGTGCATGTGTGCGTGTGCGTGTGCGTGCGCGTGCGCGTGCGTGCGCGTGTGCGTGTGTGCGTGTGTGCGTGTGTGTGTGTGTGTGTGGTGTGTGTGTGTGTGTGTGTGTGTGTGTGTGTGCGTGCGTGCGTGCGTGCGTGCGTGCGCGCGCGCGCGCGTACGTGTGTGTGTGTGTGTGTGTGTGTGTGTGTTTGCGTGTGCGTGTGCGTGTGCGCGTGTGCGTGTGCGTGTGTGCGTGTGCGTGTGCGTGCGCGTGCGCGTGCGTGCGCGTGTGCGTGTGTGCGTGTGTGCGTGTGTGCGTGTGTGTGTGTGTGTGTGTGTGTGTGTGTGTGTGTGTGTGTGTGTGTGTGTGTTTTTCGGAATATACGTTCACGCGTGATCGAGCCTTTCATTTTCGGCCTCTTGCCGCGTTTACATGAATGCGACCTAGTCGCATCGAATCCACTTGTCGCATTCAATGCGGTCATGTAAACGGCACAATGCGCTAAGAAATCGCATCGCATTCAAGTCGCTAGACAGAGCTGGATCGAGACGGCGAATGCGCATGCATTCAGTCCTTGTAAACGGAAGACGCATCGCATTTTGGAACGGAGAGGATTATGGGAAGGCGCTCACTGCGGGACTTTCGTTTGCTGCAGGATTAACGTAGAACATGGCGGCGGCCGAGAGCGGTCTGGCGTCTTCCCGCGTCGTGTTCTCACTCGAAGCAACGCGACATTTAGCTCGCTATTCTAAGCGAGCTAAATGTCGCGGAGTTACTTGACTCGCGGCGACAGCGAAATCAAGCTGTCTTTCGGAGAGTTGAGGAGGCAATGGAGCAGGTGGAGTTCCACTGGACGTGGCAGCAACTTCGAACCCACTGAAAGAACCTCAAAGGAAAGTACAATAAGGTTGGTTTTGAGCATTTTTTCTTTGGAATTAACCGTTAGTCATTAAGTCATTCGTTTTTGCTCAGGAGAGCCACATCGCCGCAGAAAGGTACCGCGAAGCTGATTTCTCGTTTTCATCATGAAATACGTGTGAAACTGCACCGAGTCTAACAACCGCGTTCGCGAGGGCTTCGCGATTGCGGCTAGGGCGTACGGACCCCTCTGTGTCGTCACAGCTCGAGAAGCCCAGTTCATTTATGCACTTAAAAAACTGTGCAATACTGTCCCTTCATATCTAAAAAAGTGTCACTTTTTTATTGTGTGCCTAAAAATGGGATTTTTGTGTGCATCAGGAAAGAGACGCACAAAACAAAAGTGGAGCGGCACCATCAACCTGGCCGTGGCATGAAGAAATGAACGCCCTGCTTGCTCACCGCCCGATGACCCAGGCAAAAAAGTACTGGTGTGGACAGCGAGGCAGACGAGGACTGGGATGGCGTCGCAGTATGTGAGAAACTCAGTACCAAAATTTATGTCCCTTGGAGACTGCCTGGCATGTGACCATTTTCAGTTTAATAATTACTGGAAATAATTTTTATGCAACTACAAAAATAAACGAATTTCTTGTTCCTCGAACCACCAAGAGTGCAAAAGTTGAGCACGATCACATTAATATGATTTTTTCTTCTCCAGTTGTAGAGGAAATTGAGCTGGGAGACGACGAACAAGACTCTTTACCAGGAACCTCATCGTGTGAAGTTAATATTTTGGTCCCATGAGTATCTATAGAAAAGTTCTCGTGATCCACGCTTCCCTTATGGCTGCAAGTTAAAATGTGTGGGCAACTGGGGATCCAAAGCGTTGGACCAGGTGGCCCGCATGCCAAATCGTCCACAGTCATTTCCACCGTGATGTTGCTAAGTGCAATTAGCCACGTTAGCGGTGCTCCGCCGCTGATAAAAGGCAGTCGCAGCGTATGTGCGGGGGTTCTTGGATCGCGTCGCGGGCAATAACGGAATAAATTACTATGTGTTGTTGAACCGGTGTGTTTTGTTGTTCTCCAAAACGGGTAGCAGCAAGGGAATCCATACAAATTGAAAATGTTAACCATTTTAAAAGGCTTAGTGAGATCCGAGTTGTATAATATTGATTGTTTTTACACTTTGTTCTGTGCTCATTTGCAGCAACTGATGCCAGCACATGTGGGTCACAGCCAAAACGGCCAAGACGTGGCAAGAACACCGATCTCGGAGAGCTTCTAGCCGAGCAGCAGAGACGTAGCGCTGGATTGCTTATAGAAAATTCAGAGGTACTATTTCAGCAGCAAAAGGAGCTGCTAGAGATTGAAAAAAGGAACATTCGAGAAATAATGACAGGCATTATCACCTCGTTCCTGCAAGGCACACAGGCAATGATGTCACAACTGCTAACTCAGTGGAGTTTCTTTCATTTTCCTCACCTGCTACCTGCCTTCCGGCAAGCTTTCCCTCCCCGGGTCAGGCAAATGTACCCCCCCGTCAAGCTAACTTCGTGTCCCCAGGTCAGGCCAATGCTTCCGCAGGTCAGGCCGATTTGTTGCTCCCAAATGAGCCGCAGCAAGATGCCTAAGTATCCCTCGACAGGTGGAACAGTTTGATCTGGTATCGATATCTTTTACTTTTGTGTACTTCCATACTTTATTTAGAACTAGCTCGTAGTACAATGGTGCAACTCAAATAGATCATTCACCCTTTGAAGGAACTGCTTTAACGAGGCTTGCAAGTTACTGCACAAATGTCCCACTAATGTGTGGCCATACCTTGTTGCAGGTTAAGAAAAGCAAGACAAGTGCCTCCGGCGAAGTCCTCCACTCTTTTCACTTTAGCAGAGTAAATGCTGGAGAGCAGGCAAGAGAGCGAACACACTCGCCTCCTTTGGAGCATTTACTCTGCTAAAGTGGAAAGAGTGGAGGATTTACCTGGAGGCACTTGTAATGCTTTTCTTAACCTGCAACAGGGTATAGCCACACATTTGTGGAAAATTTGTACGGTAACTTGCAAGCCTCGTAATTCTTTGCAATATTGTTACACAGTGTAGATGAGAAATTTAACCGGTGCGGTACGACTGCTAGCCTGGGCCTTTAACATGCATCACACAGTAGTCACACACTACCACACTGCCAGTACTCTTCTTGTCCAGATCGAAACAGGCAGGGGTGGGTATTAAACTTAGGATCCCTGGGTTCTGTAGCACGAGCCTTTGCTACACTTGCTCCGATCTGTGGTACAATAACAGACTTGGCCACCAATTTCCCGCTGACTCGAACATCGTTTTTGTTTAACGAAATGCATTGACACAAAGGAAGAAAGAAACAAAGGAACACTATTTCTGTTTTGTGTATTCTAAAACTATGTCAGGGTTTGGAAGTCTCCGGTTCCATGTAAAGTTATGGGCATGAAAAGGTTAATGCGGTTCCTCCTACGGGCGAACAAACTGTTTGACTTGACAGTGTATCCAAAATACTAAATATATCAATCGCAAGTGGCAGACGAGGACACAAAGACGACGGGACAGTGCTGTACTCACAAGTGGCGTCTTAATAGAAAATCAAGAGAAGTGCTGTCCTGCCTTCATCTCCTCGTCTCTCTCTTGCGCTTTATATATTTAGTATGATAAACCAACTAGCGGAGCTTAATATTTAGTGTATTGAAAGGTCTGCGTTTTCAAATTCAAGTGCTGAATTTTATTGCTTTCATCATTTACAGTACAATTTTACCTTACCTGTGTGCCTTTACAGTTTCATATAAGTCAATTTAACAAACATCAGTGGTTTGCTAAACTTGCTCTTTGGAGAGCTACCCTGCTGTGATAAAAAAAAGTGTCTTGGCAGGGTTGCCCATCTGTGATAGAAAGTGTTCTTGGCAGAGTTGCCCTCAACTAGCTCACAAAAAAGGTTTGTTTAGAAATGCAAGAGCTGAATTTTATTGCTTTCCTCATTTATAGCACATTTTTACGTTACCTGTGCCTTTACAGTGTCATATAAGTCATTTTAACACTTGGGAGAGGTGCCCTTTTGTGATAAGTATTCTTGGCAGAGTTGCCCTTTTGTGATAAGTATTCTTGGGAGAGTTTCCCCTCTGTGATAATTATTCTTGGCAGAGTTGCCCTTCTTTGATAAGTATTCTTGGCAGAGTTGTCCGTCTGTGATAGGTATTCTTGACTGAGTTGCCCTGTAGTGATAAAAAAAATTGGATTTTGTGCACTATTACCTGTAACAGTGCAAAAATGGTTAATAAAATTTGTTTAACTGGATACCAACATAATGAGTGCCAGTCACGTATTCAGACTTTTAAATATGCTTCAGCTGACAAGCGTCATTTACCAGGAAGCAGAACGCAATGGAAACTCTTGTGTCAAATAATCTCTTAAGAAGTCTCACACTTCCCAAACAGCGTTACCATCGCGAGGACTACTGGCGGGCTGCTGATAAAGGTACTGCTCACAACCTCTGACAGCCGCAATCCACGTATCCCTAACACCTTCCGACCTCTGTTCACAAACGTTGTGCAGGATGCATGCCGCTGCAATAACAGTGGGCATAAACTTGTAGTTAATGTCAGCCCGCTTCAATGTTACGCGCCACCGTGCCTTGAGCCTTCCAAAAGCATGTTCCACTACGTTACGTCCAGCGCTGTGTTACACATTGAACGATTCATCTTCTTTTGTAAGTCCTGTTGCACGTGTTGTCTGTTGTCCTCTTTGCGTCTGTCCGTTGTTTGTTCGCCTGTCCCTCCTTCGGTCCCTTGACCAGGTATAGCTCTTCAAACTCCATGGCAGCCGGGGATAAGCAGGGTCACCGAGCAGCATGAATGGAATTGGACGTCCACGAAATATTCTTTCCTCCCTTGGCAGACGCTCTTCACTCCTAAGGTACACCGTGGACAGCCTTAGAACTGAAGCATCATGTGCACTTCCAGGAACATTGCATGTGATGCTGCGGAATCTGAAAATTACGAATACCGTGACTGATGCCGTGTCACTGCACATGTAACACCTCTAGAAAATAGACATGCAAGGGTGACCACTAGTGGGTGTGTTTAGTCTTTCTTGTGCCTTGGTTACTTGGGACATAATAGTCTGCTGCTTCAAAACAGGCTGATCATGCTTCTAGAAACAAGACAAGTACAATATCATATTCGCCCACTAGATTGCTCGGTGAACCGTAAGCTGCATGCTCGGGCCAGTCAAGTGTCAGTTCGACATGATTAAACCCTTTCTGCGTACTCATGTGCAAAGATTGAGGTTGGGTAAAAGCGTGCCTCTTAATTTTTCCGGTGAGCTGTAGAAGAACTTGTAGTTGGGCTAGTTAGTGAACGTTATGAAGCATGGTGTAAGGCACAAAAACAGTGGACACATGGAAGAAGTCAAACGCACGTGCCTTTGTGTGTGTCTTCTTCCTTGTGTCTGTTGTTCTTGCGCCTTGCATTCCGGTGAGCATGTAGCTTCAACCGCTCAGTCAGCTTAGTGGTCAATGGAGTAAGCACTCAGTAGGTTACAGCAACTTTGTATAGAAATCGTGCTGCAAATGTGAAAAAAGCCCTGAAATCAAACTTACTGGCCACGATCATCCACTATAGCTTGAACGTTGAAGGAAGTCGACAGCTTTCTGTTGACGAAACCTCGATATCCCTTTTGGGTGCCAGGATTGGGACATGAGTGCCATCAATGGCTCCAAAAATTTGTGGAAGGTGGCATCTTGCTTCAAACTTTCGTGAAATGTTTTCTGTCTCTTCTGTCGATGGTAGTCGTATGTATTCCCGCAGGTAATACTTCACGATGGTGCGGCAAAACATGTAGACGCATTTCTCCACGGTGCTATTTTGAACACCGAACTGATTTCCTACGACCCGGTGTTCACAACAGCTAGCCATTTTGTAGAGATCTATAGCCACTCTCTTTTCTAAGGGCACGGGTGCTCTCACTCAGTCCGGCTTAGGAGACATAAAAGGTGCGACATGTGACACCAGTTCGTCGAAGGATGGTCGAGTCATTCGAAAGTTCTCCGTCCAGTCGTCGTCGGTGAACTGGGTTAAAACTATCCGGCTCCACCAGTCGTTCGATCGAGTCTTCATCCAGAGTTTTTTCCTGCGTCGTTTGTTTTCTGCTGAAGCGCATACTGGAGAAATGCACATACATGTTGAAAATCTGAGTAATGCTGGAATGATTGTTTTGTTGCAATTAATATCTGCCCATTCAAGAGAACACCTGCCGATTTTTCTTATAAACACAAAAAAAAATATACATCCTAGTTATAAGCTTCAGCTTATAGGAGCGCGCGCAGAGCTTAAGAACAACTTTTTTATTATTAAAGACTTCATTCAGATGCTTTCACCTTGCATGAGCGTCCATTCATTGAGAGAACTTGCAAATGCTCCGAAATTGTGGAGCAACGTTTGACTGTAAGCCGATCGTATTTGACGGCAACGCTGCTGATACTGCACGAGTGCCGCAGCTAAGAAGAGTAGGTTGATATTAGTCCACGCCGACAAAAGCAGCAACACGTGCAAACGGACAGTCGCGTTCATGTCTACACGAGACAGAGGCAGAGACAGAATGCATTTATTAAACAATGTTGGTGCAGGAGAAGGGGAAAGGTTGGGGAAGGGTTATCACAACGGTTACGCCGGCCTCATGTTCGGCGCGCTCCAGTCCGTGGGGTGGTCCATGCCGGCTCCTCGGGGTTCGAGACCGGGCCAGTCGCGCGGGATGTTGGACCATGGGGCGGGCCCCGGTGTCGCACCTATTGCACGTCACGTTCGCTGGGGTGGGGTCCGAAGGCGGCTCCTCCTGCTCGCTGTCATTGGGTAGCCGGTTTTGGCGCTTCTTCAAGGTTTAGGCACGCAATTCGGCCAACAAATCGTCCTTGAGGGTGGCACCCGTCCTGGCCTTGTGCATCTCAACTTGTGTATCTCGAAGGGGTCCCCGAAGTAGGCGCTATTCGTTCCGCGGTGTCGAGCTTCTTCTGTTCCTTTCTGCACTGGAGCACCTCCACCTCGGGGTACGGGCACGGATTTGCGAGACGAGGCGGTTTTCAACGAGCGGTTGGAAACGATCACGCACACTCTAGACGGCCGCCATCTTTGCCCGTCCGACGCCAAACACCGGAAACCTACTAGTCACGTGTTGCAGCGGGTGCCGGAAATCCCGAAACTGCAGCTTTAATTTTCAAATGTGACACGGCGCGGCGCTACCTTCGCGCAGGACTTCATGCGCATCCATGTAAACGGGGACGCGTCGTCTTTAGTCCATTGACGATAAGAGTCGATGCGCCGTAGTCGCATTCATGTAAACGCGGCTTCTGTTTCGTTCGTTTTTTTTGTTTTTTTTTTATTGTTCCCACGCCTCAGGGTTACTATGGAAGATAACAGTAAGATCGCTGTTCGTTTTAATAAGCGAAATTATATGCTTAACCATAGCCTCCTCTGTACTGACAAAGCCTGGCAGATCGCCATGAGACGCGGCCGCCGAAACTGAAGAGGTTGAGCGGCCGACGACGGATGAGAGGAGAGCAACGTGACGGGCCACCCGCTACGGCGAGACGGCGAAACAGACTTCCCCCGAGAGAAGGAATGACCGCGCGTGATCCTCGCTTTCCTCACGCTACCGCTTCTTCTCTCGTCTGGTTCGAAACCCCATGTTTCGGGTACTCGCCGCTGCAAACGCTGTGCGCCGGCGACCAGGCTCCTCGAGAAATGTGCTGTGCTACCAGATTCTCGCTCTCCAAATCTGCGACCGGGCACTATTGGGGAAAAGGAGCGACCGTGACGCCCCAAGCGTTTAACTTTAGAACTACACGGATGGGGAAAACAAATACAATGACTCAACGCTCGGCCGACATAACCGAACGCGGCGTCAGCGTTCGGCTGGAATTTGTGTTCTCCGGTGTGGGGGAGGAGGGGCTCTTTTGTTTCCACTCCGGCCTGCATGAACAATGCAGCATGCACGGTGCCAGCTCAGCACAAAAGCCGAAGTGGGTCAAGCTCCCATTCTCTGAGAATAGATCCGGCACTTAAAGGAGCTGTGCAACGATATTCAATTGGAATGTTTTTCACTTTACACGAGCTTACTGGCACTAGTGGGACTCAAGGATACTCGCATGCAATGCCACTGGCCAAGAAGCTCCTTTGTTGCGGTGTAATTTCAAGGACAAAAGCGATCATTTTCATTCAATCTCTCCTTTGCGAAATTCGATGACGTAACGTGGGGATCGCAGTACACCCATATGACGATATTTGAATGCGGTTCATAGATTGGACCCGAGCATTGCGTGGGCACTCGATTTGGGCTCGTGATAATTGATAGCTCGAGAAGCATTCGGGTTGTGGCCCGTGTCCAATCGCTACAACGACGACAATAGCCGAGCCATAACAATGTCTGGAACTCAGCGCGTGTCCTGTGCTTTTCCAACCCCAGCGCGTGGCTATGATCAACATTGGCGGCATATAATCGGCTCCAGATCACGTGGCCGCTTGTTCTGGCTGCGAGTTGAGGGCGTGAACGCTGCTCGTTTTTCTTTAATTTTTTTCTGGGACTTCTATTGCGTGGGTTGAAAAACGAACGCGTGTTTCATAGGTCATTAAAGGGATACTGAACCAAAGAATTCGGTGCCCATAATAAGTGGCGCACGTTCTTTCCACGAGCCAGCAGCCGCTGGTGTGCGCGAGCACACGCAACGAAAGTGACGTCAAAGATCTCCATTCGCGCTTAAGAGGACAGTGAAATGCATGGGCTTCGGGCCAAAGGAGAATAAATACAGGCTTTTCATCTCTACAAGTGAAAGCTACGTGCTTGTTAGACCAATTAATCGCATACCTTTTACACTAGACACCACTGTATAGATGAAAAACTTGTCTTTATTCTCCTTTGGCCCGAAGCCCATACATTTCACTGTCATCTTAACCGCGAATGGGGGTCTTTGACGTCATTTTTGTTGCGTGTGCTCGCGCACACCGGCGGCTACTGGCTCGTGGAAAGAACGTGCGCCACTTATTATGGACACTAAATTCCTTGGTTCAGTATCCCTTTAACGTCAGGGATCCGTTCTAAGCGGTATTTGCGCATAGTAAAAAAATTGTTGCATAGCCCCTTTAACGTCGCTTCGTCGATTGTTAGTTTCTTTTACATTAAGCTGTGCCCCGCGCTCTATTGTAGAAGATGACATGGACATGCCCTTAAGGCCTCTAGGCATGTGCACAGGCCTTGTGTTGAGTAAACACCGAGTATTGGGACAACAAGCGGGTCAGAGCGCCCCCTATAGTTCGATCTCGCGCCGTCGAACTGCCAGGCTTTGTGGGTATTGGGGAGGAGGAGCGACCGTGACGATCCAAGCGGTTAACTTTAGAACTACACGGATGGGGACAACAAATACAATGACTCAACGCTCGGCCAACATAACCGAACGCGACGTCAGCGTTCGGCTGGAGTTCGTGTTCTCCGGTGAGGAGGAGGAGGGGTTCTTTTGTTTCCACTCCGGCCTGCATGAACAATGCAGCATGCACGGTCCCAGCTCCACACAAAAGCCGAAGTGGGTCAAGCTCGCATTGTCTGAGGATAGATCCGGCACTTAACGTCGCTTCGTCGATACTGTGCCCCACGCTCTATTGTAGAAGATGACATCGACATGCCCATAAGGCCTCTGGGCATGTGCACAGGCCTTGTGTTGAGTAAACACCGAGTATGGGGACAACAAACGGGTCAGAGCGCCCCCTATAGTTCGATCTCCTGCCCAATAGACCCCTTTCAAAATATCTGGCAACGGTGAAAATCCGCTAAACGAGTGCCGCAACATTGGGCGGCCGACACCATCTTGCAGGGTTGTTCCGGACGCCCGCCCGCGTGCGCGTGCGGCTGTAGGCCTGTAGGTGCTGCTCTCTCCAACGACACTTTCTTATTTACCTCGCTCCTGCCTGGCGTGTTCGGTGTTTCCGTTCTGTGCGACTTTACCAACGTCTGCTTCGTGTTACTCCGAGGTAAATTTCGTTGAGGTGCCCGCGTCGGCTACCGGTCGTAGGGGAAATTTTAGCGTCCGCTTGGGCGTTTTCGGGTTGTCGGCGCTGGTTCTTGACGTCGCGTCTCTCTGAGGTGAATGTTGTCGAAGTGCTCGCGTCGGCTACCGGTCGTAGGGGGCTTTCTTGGCGTCCGCATCGGCGTTATCGGTTAGTCGGCGCTCTTTCCTCACGTCGCGTCTCTCTGAAGGGAATGTAATCCAAGTGCTGGCGCCGGCTAGCGGTCGCAGGGGGCTTTTTGGCGTCCGAATCGGCGTTTTCGGGTTGTCGGCGCTGTTTCTTGACGTCGTGTCTCTCTGAGGGGAATTTCGTCGAAGTGCTCGCGTCGGCTACCGGTCATAGGGGACATTTTAGCGTCCGCTTTGGCGTTTTCGGGTTGTCGGCGCTGTTTCTTGACGTCGCGTCTCTCTGAGGGGAATTTCGTCGAAGTGCTCGCGTCGGCTACCGGTCGTAGGGGACATTTTAGCGTCCGCTTTGGCGTTTTCGGGTTGTCGGCGCTGTTTCTTGACGTCGCGTCTCTCTGAGGGGAATGTCGTCGAAGTGCTCGCGTCGGCTACCGGTCGTAGGGGACCTTTTAGCGTCCGCTTTAGCGTTTTCGGGTTGTCGGCGCTGTTTCTTGACGTCGCGTCTCTCTGAGGGGAATTTCGTCGAAGTGCTCGCGTCGGCTACCGGTCGTAGGGGACATTTTAGCGTCCGCTTTGGCGTTTTCAGATTGTCGGCGCTGTTTCTTGACGTCGCGTCTCGCCGAAGGGAATATCGTTGAAGTGCTCGCGTCGGCGGCGGTCGTAGGCGACATTTTGGAGTCCGCTACGGCGTTTTCGGCTTCTCGGCGCTGTTTCTTGACGTCGCGTCTCTCAGAGGGGAATGTCGTCGAATTGCTCGCGTCGGCTAACGGTCGTAAGGGACTTTTTTGGCGTCCGCTTTGGCGTTTTCGTCATGTCGGCGCAGTTTCTTGACGTCGCGTCTCTCGGACGGAAATGTCATCGAAGTAATCGCGTCAGCCAGCGGTCTCACCGGATTTTTTGCTGTCCGCTTCGGCGTTTTCAGCTAATCGGTGCTGTTTCTTGATGTCGCGTATCTCCGAGGGGAATGCCATCAATGCTGGCGTCGGCTAGTGGTCGTAGGGGACTTTTTGGCGTCCACTTCGGAGTTTCCGGCTTGTCGGTGCTATGTTTGTTTACGTCGCGTCTCTCCAAGTGGAATGCCGTATCGGCGCTGCCGCCGCCAACCCTGCAAGATGGCGGCTGATGCTGATTGCCGCTGCGTTCAACAGATGGCGCTGTTTTTTGTAAAGGGTCTATAGAGGAGGCTACAGCTTAACACTATAGCATTCGCAATCTCGCGCGCGCGTGTGTGCATGCGTGATTGTCTGTGTGTGTGTGTGTGTGTGCGTGCGTGTTTGCGCGCGTGCGTGCGTGCGTGCGTGTGTGTGTGTGTGTGTGTGCGTGTCTCTTTCGCAAAATACGTGCACGCTTGATCGAGCCTTTCATTTTCGCTTCCCAAAAGATAGTCTAAGGAATAAGTTAATGAATACGGGTTATCTTCTTAATTAACAGGGGAGTGTACTGTGCTTGAAAGCTGTCCAGATCGGAAATCATCGCGTAGAAATAGTGGATAACAGAAAGAATAAGACATGAAGAGGACGAAACACAGACGAGTACATTATTTCAATGTTTTCGTCTGTGTTCAATCCTCTTCGTGTTTTGTTCTTTGTCGTCCTATGTACCTTATTAACACGGTCCTTAGGGATATAGAGATCTACTGAAGGCGAAAAGATGCCGCCATTCTTCTATTCTTTCCTATTTTGGCACCTCCTCTTCCACGGCATCCCAGCGGTTTCAGACTCCGTACTAGAGGTCCTTTACAGAAATCCGTGGGATGACCCGCTCTCGTCCTCTGAATGCAATTCTGAGAAGCACTGGAAGTCTAAATAGAAGGAGCCGGCACCACGACTGCCGGCACCTCGATTGCCGGCACCGCCAGAGCAGCCGACAAGCAAAGCGACTATTTGGCGCGTATCGAGTGCACGGAGCGGTCCAATATCAGAACTATGCGTAGCCCATCAGAGAGAAATGCGGTGCAGATACAACAGTTATGGTTCCCCAGACAGATAACAAATAACAGCACCTCCTGGAGGTTGTGCTTTTTAAAGGAGAGGAGGGGGGGGGGGGGGGGGAAGGGGCAGTTGCGTTTAGGTATGAGCTTTGAAATGTGTTCTCGTCGACATACATGTATATGAGAACGACCCTCAAGCGGTTAATGGAGTTGGTGAGGGCAACAGGCATCCCTATTTCAGCTTGTATACGTTCGAAGAAATACACGTGGTGATAAAAATTAAAATCTACTTCTTGGCACGGGAAAGAGTTGAGCACGTTGGTTAAACATATTTAGGAGACACCAGCTGAACAACCCAGGCATACAAATGTAAGGAGGACGAGAGAGACGCAATTCAACCAGCGGTTGAATGCGTCTCTCTCGTCCTCCTTACATTTGTATGCCTGGGTTGTTCAGCTGGTGTCTCCTAAATACTTCTTGGCCATCATTACATTTCTGTCGTGGGCTTTCAGAAGGCATAACTAATCAAGTTATGATGCGATTGCGAGTGAAGACTGCTTCCTCTCGTCCTCTTTAGAAATATTTATGCACAGAAACTGGGTGAGCGGACAGCTCTCTTCGCTGCGCTTTGGCAATTTAGGTAGTGAGTGCCTGTGGCTTGTGGCTGAAATAAATTTTCGGCCTGCTCCTTAGAATTTTTTTTCTGCTCGTTGTCTGCCTTATATAAGCTTGTGATTCTGCGCTTCACCCCTGGTTGAGCGAAAAAACCTTTTTTACCCATAATGTCTTTATTTTCTCCATCGCAGACGAACGCACAGTATACGTTCCGTGAAGCCTGTCTTAGTTGCTCGGCTATTCTAGACATAGTGTAATGGCTGCTATTTCTTCTAAAGAATAGCTTCTTTTTTGTTTTTCTGAGTGTCACCTTCAGGTGCTACAACGTTATATTGCCACAAATAATAGTTTTTAACAGAAACTAAAATAATCTTGTGTTTCAAAAAAAAAAAAAAGACAAAAGAGTCGTCTGCATCTAGACTATAAAAATCACGAATATGTTTTCTCAATTAGAAGTATGGATTTTTAAGCTACTTATAAGATAGCGCCACAAATTCTACCTTCCTAAGCGGTCAGTCTTGAGTCAGTTCGTGGGAATCCAAATGGGGGTAGGAGCAACTACGAAAGGGTGTGTGAGGTCATCTTTAGTAATATTTATCGTGTCGCTGATATCTGTGCCTTCTGCAAGTACTTTCAGGGTGGTAATAATACCAATATTGCACTAAGCATTTTCGTTGACGCTGTTTGGCGGCTTGTTTTTTAGTTTAGAAAGTTCGCCTTCGCTCCTGTGCATGCCAAAGTTTACGGCTGTGTGATAGCTTTAGGCGGCGTCACAATGCCGTCCTTGTGTGCGAGAAAAGGCTTGCAAGTCCTCTCTTTCTTCTACTTTGGGAAGCGCGTGCGTGCGTGACATTCAGCAGGCGTGAAGAAGCACGTACTTGCCTACAAGCGCTGTGCGCGTTGGGCAGTTTAAATTTCTTGAGTTGGGGTCACCAGCGGTTATTTCGAGATTTTGTTCTCGCGTTCAGTAATATTCTTGAGTCTATTGGTTGTCATGTTCGGATTCCAATAGAACACGCTAGATGTCAGATCTAACTCACTTCTAAAGACCACTCCAGCATCTCTTTAAAAAGAACATTCTCTATTTGAGTAAAAAACACTTAATAAGCTTTAATTTGGCCTCCAGGATTATGAATATCGAGATTATGTTTTCAATATAACGCACAGAGGCCGAAGCAAATTGTTTTCAAAATACCGCTGAAGCTTTGCCTTCCCGGAGCGCTATGTGATAAAAGGAGTTTTCGGAATCTCCGCTCTCGCGCATCTTCAGCGTTTATCAAAGCTATGCACGCGCACTCTTGCTATTTTCAAAAAGGTAAAAAAAAAAAAAGACGCCTCGACTGGTGTCAGTGCGCCGAAAATACTTGGAAAGTTTGCGATTGCAAGCACTGCCGACACGAGCGACACGCGCTCGGCGGCCGAAAGATCATTTTGTGAAATAACGAGTAGTTGGAGACTTTTTTGTGTTCTCTGGCGTTTAGTTACCTCTTAGCGGAAATCGTACGCTTTGCTCTTGAGACCGATTAACAATTTATAATTGTATTAAACTTTTCAAATAAACTAAAAAACGCAATTTCTGCTGACTAACTTGTCTAATTTATTTTTCTTATTTAGCCACGACAAATATGAAGTGGAAGGTGATGGGAGTGGCTCACCCTCTTCCCCGTCTGACTTAAAAAGCATTTCCTACGCACGAGTCAAGAAGACAGCACTGGCTGGAAGCCTGGCGGGAAACATTAAATCCGTTAAACCCACCAAGGAGGTAAAAATAAGTTAAAATATTGTTGTCGGCAGCCATAATAGATTTGTTACATCTTAGCTAGATAATTTATTTTACCTAGTAACATTACAACCATCAGTATATCAGTGCTATATTAATTTCGCTCAACGCGCTTACCAAATTTGTTGAGGCACGTGTCAAAATTGTTGGTCACATTTATTTACCTTTTACATACCAAATATTATCTGTAATGTCGCTGTTCTGAGCTTGACAGTGTTTTAAAACATAATAGGGAACTAAAAGTGATTGCACTTAGAAGACAACCGGCGGAGGTGGAAGCGCCTTGCCATCCAAGTATGTCTGATGTGGTTTGCTAATCAGTATTCGCTTTGCATACATAGCATCATAGTACCTATGCTATTTTGAGCCAAAACATTATCTCTGTAACGTCGTTAGGCCGTGTTTATTATTTACATTTTATTCTGATTTGAGAGAACGATACAGGTAATACAATCGCGCTTTACCTTTACTTACAGCAAGGAACAAAGCATCCCAACGGGTTCGCATATTGAGTCGTGAACTTCAGTGAAGGGCAGTTTCAGCGGTCAAGCTTGATGAAGACCCTATTGTGAAGATGACTGTTCCGGTTTCGTGGTTATGGGAAAAATAAAGTATTGCTTGGTTGTGGTAAACTCATTTTGCTAGACGCAGGTCTGCTCTGTTTCATCCCACTAAAATATTTTAATTCCCTATTCTTCAACTTTCAGAAGATACGCACAGACATCAACAAATACTTTTAAATTTGTGCGGCATGTTATTGTGGTTACCTAATAATCCCAAAAGGTTTGGTTTTTTTGATCATTAACGCAGGTCGCGCGAGGCAACGTTATCTGACCTCCCTCAAACTTATGGCACTTCAAATTTGTTCACCAAGAAAGGCTCGTTATTTTTTTTTTTAGTTAGGGCTGCAACTAAAAATAAATAAATTGTAGTTCGGCTAGGGATACTTCCTGAGGTATAGTTATAAAACCATGGTTGTGTTTCTTTATTTTATTTTTTTTCTTGAAGGGACGGGAAGGGGCGGGCGAGCAGAGTTTTCAAACATTATCTAGTGATCGATTAGACTGCGGTTAAAAACATTGATAAGGTGCTCCATTGAGAGTTAAGGTTACCCATTATATTAAATACTTTGGCAAGGCAGTTTGATTGTCACCCCGTTTTAATCTGATACTGACCAAGTTTTTCGAATTGGAACAAACGAAACGTCTAAAATAGTACACATGAGACTTTGCTTCAGTGATATACTCGCATCGAATATTTTACTTGGCCTCGCAATGAGGCGGCACTCTAAGATGCATATACTTAATTATTGCTGGAACATGTTGAAGATAAAGTCAACATGCATCAAAGCAAGAGTAAACCAACATGCAGCTAAGACGTGAGCGAAGAAAATAATTTTCAATTTAGAATTGTAGTTTGCGTTGACATGCATCAATGGTCCAAAGCAAACATTTCTACTATTATATAAGTGTGACCGGACTTATATGAATTTTATTTTTCGCTCGCAATATTTGACGAAGGCAAAGTGTCTTGAATAATTTGACGCTCGACACGTTCCTTCCAAGGCCCGTCATATATGTAAAATTCAGTTTCGTCTTTTTTTTTTATTAGATGGTAGATTGCGGAATATTTGAAATAGGCACACAAAAGTTTACCGAATTGAAATATATATCATGTTGAAGTAATCTGAGACTGGGGTAGAGAAGAAACATCAAAACGTGGAAGAGACAAATAATAGGAGACGTCGTCCTGTCTATTTCCTGTCTCTTCCACGTTTTGATCTTTCTTATCTAACCCAGTCTCAGGTTAATTCATAATGGTTAATATTCACCATATCGCCAGCACCCTAACGATATTTCTCTGAAATATAGATGTTTTAACTTCGATTTTCTACGCAAGTTTAAAGGAAAGAAATCATTTGTATTGATCCGTCGTTATGGATTACGCGAACCCCGTTGGAATTAGTTCAATATTACAAAAATATTAGGAGTTAACCTAACCTCCAATCTATCATAGAAGATGCATATTAATTACATTCTTTCAAGAGCTAACCGTAGTCTCGGTTATTTACAACGTAACTTTAATGCTGCCCCATCTTCTCTTAAACGACTAACATACGTCACGCTTGTTTGACCGATCCTTGAATATGCTTGCTGCATTTGGAGCCCTCATTATTATTACGTATCTCCCTCACTGAAAGCACTTCAAAGCCGAGTCGTTCGTTTTATTTTTTCAGATTACTCACGTCATACCAGTGTAACTAACCTTAAAACTCGTGCTGACCTTCATTCACTTGAGATACGCTGTAGGGTATCAAAACTATGTCTTCTGGATAAAATTTACGACTCGCCATCACTTCACTCATCACTTCTCTATCAACCGTTATATGTTTCAGCCCGCATCGATAAGTCATGTAAGATTAAACTTATGTCTTGTAAGTCATCCTTGTTTTTCTGCTCGATTTTCGCCATCCGCCATTGCAGACTGGAACAATTTGGCCGATAACATTGTTTGTCAAAGTAATCAAGTTCTTTTTCGCCAAGATTTAACTACTTTTTGGGTAAAATGGAAACTTGGGCGAGTTGGTGATTCATTTTTAAGGTTAACAGCGCAAGTTCAATCACACACAGTCAGCGCGTGTGTTTGTCCTATTGTGTGTCGGTGTGTGTGATTGAACTTGCGCTGTTAACCTTCAAAAATACTTTTTGGGGCCTTTGATTTATGTGTACTTAAATGAGGTTGATTTTGCTGTTTTTGTGCTCAGTATTTTTGAATAATTATGCTTTGTAACCCGTCCCCTCCCCCTTACATAATGCCCCATGAGGGTGTGTAAGGTATTTAAATAAATAAATAGTTATACTCAGCGCGACCTTGGTTGAAAATAAATGAGAGGTTTAAACGAACTAAAGTCACCGAACGTTTAAGTAACGTGCCATGGTACGGTATAGTATAAAATAGTTTATTTTTGTATCAGGTGTCTGTCTAGTGCGTACATATGTTTTCATGCTCCTTCACTTGATTCACACTTTACATTTCGAAAATATCAAACGGGGAAGAACACCATGGTAATGCTCAGCCAATAATTTATGCGCAGATGCACTTCAGCGATTTGAAACCTGTGGTAATATTTGCAACATTGTTTCAGTGCATTCAATGGAAAAGAGCGTTTTCCAGTGTCCACCACCACTGCATAAAGGTAGATTTTAAGTGACTATGTATTCTTTATTGCTAATTATTGAGGAACATATTTAAGCCCGCCTTCAAGTTTGAAAATGAAAAAAAGAATGGCGCAGTTGTAACAACCATAACTCAAGCCTTTTACGTAGACAAATAAAATAAACAAATGCAACAACAAGCGAACTAAAATGTTAATGCAAACAGCCACTGCTGTAGAGAAAAACAACACAATGCGAGGGCTTTTTGTGTGTCCAATTCCGATGAACGGCGTTAAGGTACAAGACTGATAAAAATAGTTTAATATACACAAATTGCAGATCTATTGTGGTTCTGAACCATCGATGTCTCGCAGGCCCCTTGTGGATCGGCGGAGATGATGGAGGACCCCGCTCGTGGTGAGGAAAAGGAGAATATATAGGTTAATTATGATAATGATTTAATTAGTGATATAACTAAGGGCTGGTGTGGAGTAGACTTCTCTCACTGACACACACACGAGAAAACTCATCCGTAAATTGAAACGTTTCTTCTCAATCGGATAAACGACAATTTTTAGTGCCGGGCTTGACTGACGAGGCAGGGCTTGGCGGACCCCTAGAATGCCTTCGCGGACCCGAAAGGGTCCGCGGACCCCCATTTGAGAACCACTGCTCTAGCCATTTCTCCGCATAATCACTGCACAAATTTCGGTTGTTAATATGTTGATTCTAGGACCGAGAGTTTTCATTCAATCTCTCGTTCGCAAAACCTGATGACGTAGCTGGGCGGTAGCAGTACCCTCCAGTAACGATATTTGAATGCGGCTCATAGATTGGACCCGAGCATTGCGTGGGTACTCGATTTGGGCTCGTGATAATCGATAGCTCGAGAAGCATTCGGGTAGTGTCCTGTGTTCAATCGCTGCAAGGACGACAACAGCCGAACCATAACAATGTCTGGAACTCAGCGCGTGTCCTGTGCCTTGCCAACCCCAGCGCATGGCTATGATCAACATTAGCGGCATATAATCGGCACCAGATCACGTGGCCGCTTGTTCTGGCTTCGAGTTGAGGGGGTGAACTCTGCTCGTTTTTCTTAATTTTTTTTCTTCGACTTCGTTTGCGTGTGGTGAAAAACAAACGGGTATTTCACAGGTCATTAACGTCAGAGATCCGTTCTAAGCGGTATTTGCGCAAAATACAAAAATCGTTGCTTCACCCCTTTAATATTGTTCTAGGAGCTCTTAAGAGCGCTCGGGCTGCAGCCATAGCTGTATCAGAGGAAGAATAAATTTGGGATGACTTGCTCGTGCCCTCGACCTGGCTGGTCCTGTTTCCTCGTCCGCTCGTTGGAACACTAAATACCGAACACAACCTGGTGGCAGCGTAACTACCCCACCCCACCACCCCATTACATGTCGCTCAAGTTTCCTGAAAAGTGACGAAACAGAAGAGCCAGGGACTATCGGCGAACTAATCTACGCTGAACCATCTCAACGTCCCGACCGTTCAGGACAAGACGGCCACTCTATTGCTAACCTGCCAGTCAGCCACCGGAAGAGTTAAACTTCTCAAAGTCAGAAGACTAGCCCCGGTGGATCCGGCGCGTTGAAATATTTGGGATGAAAGACGTAATCCAAAGAAAAACAAGCGTTGAACAGGAAAACGCTTTCGTTTATTGCATGGGAGACAAAGCAGAAGATATCATGCTCTCTGTTCAGCTTAAGCCCTGACAGCATGACCGAGTACTGTTGGGTAAAACATAAGTGATTTATTTATAAAAATGTACGACAGGTGGCAGTACAAATATTTGTATAATGCAACAATAGATGGCGACACTTGCTCACATATAACCTTTAAAAAAACGAAAAACGGCTAATTAGCACAAAAATGCTGGAACATGGCCCTTGAGACGTTGCGAGCTTCTTTTTCTTTTGTTCAAACGTCAGTGTCATAGTTTTTAATGTTACGTGGACGTCTTGTAGCACGTCTTGGGCGGCTCACTTCGGCTGGCAAGGGCGGCATTTTTTCTTCCTCGGTGAATATCTCCGGGGCCAGGTTCAGCTCTGGTTCGGCTTCGAAGTGCTTCAAGGTCTGGACGTGGACAATCTTTTCTTCTGTGCTGCCGACTTTTCGGATGCGGTAACAGACTGTACCTACTGGGCGGATGACTTCGAATGGACCTTTCAAGGGTGGTGTTACCTTGTGATCACTGGCTTGCGGCCAGCGCCAGCTGTAGAGTACCAAGTCTCCGGGTTTGAACTTGTGGTCACTGCGATACAGGTCAAAGCGTCGCTAGCTTGCTTGGTGAGACTGTAGGATATGCGTGGTAGCATCGGTCCGTGAAGCGTGCAAAATGTCGAGTTGATTCTCGCCGGAGTCGTCGGATGTTATTTTCGAGCGTTTTTTCACTGTTCAGATGACCATACTCGCCATGGCAAAGGCGGAGTACTGTAAAGCGTGATGCAAAGGGAAGGACGAGTTGTTCTCTCCTGCGGCGTCCAATTTTTGTCACGTGATTAGCACCGAGTTTGATAACATGAAAAAGTTATGATCTTGCTTCAGATGATGCGTGTCGGGCTGTTTCTGTAGCTTGTCAAAGACTTGGCGGCAGTACTCGTCGGTCTGCTGAGTGCGAACAAGCTCTGAATCTTGGGATGTCAGCACGGCGAGACATGCTTTGTCGGGGAGAGGGTAGCGGGGCAAATGGTCAGCTATGACGTTTTCCTTGCCTGGCCTGTAAAGGGCGGTGAAGTCGAAGGCTGCCAGGTCAACGATGTAGGGTGTAAACTTGCGGTTCAACTTGGCTTTCTTCACTGCCTACGCCACTGGGAAATTGTTAGTCATGAGCACAAAATTGTGACCATGCAGGTACAAACGGAAATTTTCGGTCACAGCCCAATGTACAGCAGTACATTCAAGCTCATTGGTGTGGTACCTCTTTTCTGCATCTTTGAGGGATCTGCTGGCATATTCGATGACACGTCTTCGGCCATTCTGGTCTTGCGAGAGGCAGTCTCTAAGACCTTCATGTGACGCATCCGTCTCAACACACGTCTGACATTCTTGCTTGAAGAAGGACATGACTAGCGGCGAAAGTGATCTTCATCTTGAGTGGCTCGAAGGATTCCTGCTGAGTTTTGACGAGGACAAGCTGAAGTGATTGAGTGGGCATTTTTTTGTTCTTTTCTTTGCTCACGGTCTTCTTCGAAAATTCAGTAAGCGGTCTTGCAATCACTGCGAAGTTCTCGAAATGTTTGCGAAACGTATCCGCATATCCAAGGAAACTGCGAACCTCATGTATAAACGTCAGTGTAGCATACCGAGATACGGCAGATGTGCGATCAGGGTCTGGCTTCATGCTTTCTGTTGTCAACACTCTACCGAAGAGCGTAATGGTTGCCGAGGCGAAGACACACTTGGTAGGCGAGAGTGTGAAACCCATGCTTTGTGTGGCTTTGAAGATCTCGCGGAGGCATTTGATGTGGTCTTCGAAACTGTTGTGCGCGCAGGCAATGTCGTCGATGTAGGGGACTACACCTAGTTTTCGAAGGTCTGAATATGCCAATTTGATGGTTCTTGTAACGGTCAGTGGTCCGTTCTTGAGCCCAAAACGCATTCGTAGAATCTCTTCGTGGTGGTCTTGGGTGACGAAGGCTGTTTTGTGCACGTCGATCGTCTCCTTCTGATTGTGCAGAATGCACAATCACAAGGATGGACATCACAAAGATGGACATTAAGAGTGCAGAATGCACTCTTGATGTCCATGCTAGACGTGAAACGAGAACCTGCAACTGCATGAAACGCGTCTTCCATGCAGTCGACTGGTTTGAATCTGCGACAGTGGTCAGATTGATGGTGCAGGAGTAGCCGAGGACTACACGTCGAGGTGTCGTGTCATGGAAAGGCTGCTCCACTACGAAGGCTGGCGACGCCTACATAGATGTGGACCGGCGACAGATGCCTTGTTCCCTCCAAGTTTGCACTTAGTTCTCGAGAAACTTTCGGTTAGGCTGCGAGAGGCCATAGGGTGCGCGACGAACTGGTCTGGAGTGTTATAGGTTAATACTGAGTTACACGTAGGGGATTCACCGATCTTCGCCTGGTGTGCGAAGATATCTTCCTACTCTTTTACAAGAGAGCCGAGATCTTCTTGCTCGGTTGCAGAAAGAGAAGCGTGCATGGTCACTTTATCGGTGACTGTCTCGGTGTTGCGTGCAGATGGACTCTGATGATTCATGGGCATACGTTATACGGTAGTTGTGATTCGCGGTAGCATCTCTGTTGACTTGGTTGAGCACAAGGCCTCTGTTGTTGCACTAGGTGCTAGTGCCACACCAGTTTGCAGCGATGCCTCTAGGATTGGTAGATGCAGTTTGAGGTGAGCATTCGGGCTTTGAAGCGTGTGAATTCCTGAATGGATGTCGGAGTCGTGATGCAAAAACTTCCGTCCGCCTCAATGATGTACCGGGCCTGGACAAACGATTTCCGGTCATAACCCAAAACAAGGGCAACTGGCAGGTGTTCACAGAGTCCCACCTGTGGCATGGTGTAATCGATGTTCCCAACTTTGACACGCAGGGTGATTCATCCGGCGGGTGCGATGTGTCCTGCTGCTGTCTCGATTGGTCCGTTTTGCCATTCGAACACTGGTATCTCGGGTGGTGCGACATCCTTCCGGATTAGCGTGACTTCAGATCCACAGTCACAGAGAGCGTCCACTCTTGTTTTGGCGTTATGATGGCGTTGACGATCGGCGCGTGAGGCTTTTCGGTGTACAAGCAGTACACAGAGTAGCGGGCATTTGGTTTCTTCGCGTCCTGAGTTGGACCACTGGCAGCATTCTCACTTGGAGAACGAGGAATGCGTGTGTTACTGGCATGGTTGCGGTGGACTGTACCAGCTTCATCTCTGCGGCATTGTGGTGATACAACATGGTGTGCCTTCCTCTGGTATGTCGATGTTGCAGTTTCACCGTCGGCTGGTGCTGCGGATGCACTCTGCTCCAAAAAATGAAAGAAGTTTTCAAATCTCTGTAATGCGAAACTAGAGCGCAGCTCTTGAGGAGGAGGAGGTGAGGGTACGAAGGGGAGGATATGCTCCTTTTCCTTCTCCGAACTCTCCCCTCCTCCTCCCCTCCTCTTCCTCCTCCTCCCTTCCTCCTTCTCTAATCCTCTTCCTCCTGCTCCCCTCCTCCTCTTCTTCCTCCTCCTCCTTTTCCCCTCCTCTCCTCCGGCCGCTGAATTTGTTCATGTGTAAATTGACACAAAGTCGTTGCGTCATTTCAACCGCTAAATTTAGAGAGGAAACTGAATTGGTGTTGAGGTCACGTGACATCAATTTCCCCGCTATATTTAGCGGGATACTTAACCCGCTGAAGTTAGCGGAATACTTAACCCGCTAAAGTTAGCGGGAAAATTTTCCCGCTAACTTTAGCAGGGAACGTCCGAGAATGCAATGCGCGCGGTTACGCCGACGCTGACGCCGCTCAACCCGGAAATGGGCGTCTAAGAGCTGCGCTCTAAAATATTTTCTGGGAAACAAAGTTTTGGCAGGAACATGTGTGCTAGCTCCAGACTTTGGAAACAAGCCTAGATTATAATGGCTTCAGTGAACAGCGGTGACATAGATGAAACCCCGAAATGTCGCTTTTATATATTTTGAGAAGTGTCATTTACCCTTCTCTTTCCGTTTCAACTAACGCTAACTGCTGGAAAAACTCTTTCGAAAGTAACAGCAGATATTTTGTTTTTGTTGAACTGAAGGTATATTGTTGCGCATTGTAAATGTACGCGTAAGCTCTAAATTCAGATACCCGGCAAAAGTAGGGTGGAGACTGTCATAATCCACATGCAGAACATTATGTAAGCATCAAATATTATAAACAAATCACCCAAATGATATCTTATATCTTAATCCAATGCTATGCGTACTTTAATGACTTGACTGCAAAAAAAGACAAAAGAAAAACGTCGCAAATGTGTTGAAACCGATAAATGTTCTTTATTGGTATATATATTTACATATATCGAAGTATAAACTTAAAAACCCGAAATACAGAATAATTTGTTGAAAAACTCCATTTCTCCCCGATTACCAACTTGGAACAACGCGCCCGATACTTACCTCCCAATTTTTTCAAAAGTATAAGACCCGCAAACAAAGGACCCTACGTATAGACCAACACGCGGTTTAAAACGTTTGTCCCACACCGGGAGCGTTTGTACCAAACCAGGAGTGTTTGTCCCACACCAGCGTTTGTCCCACATCAGCGTTTGTCCAACACCAGGGGTGGGCACTGCGCATGCGCAAAAACCAGATTGCGTGAGGTGTCTGCGCATGCACCGTGCCGACAGCAGCGCCACCTCAGCAGCGTGACGTCATAGCCGCCCGTTCCCGTATGCTGCACCACAATGTACAAGGGTCGTCCATGGTTGACCGGGACTTTGTTTTCCATGGAAGAAATTCAAAATTTGGTAAATCCGAAACAGTGTTAGCTTTTCATTTTCTGAAGTATTTCCCATTCGCATTTAGGCGCCGCTGTCATTCTTTTGGCAGTTCATTAATTCATTTGGCGTAGGATGAACTGGTTTGCGTCACTGCCACGGTTACCGGCTGTCGTCCTTCGCTAAACAGTTGACATCATTTGTACACTTTTGTTCGTGACATCGTTTATTTCCAATACTGCGCTCGCAATTTTCTCAAAATTTCAGGTACTTTACCTTTTTGTTTCACAACAGCATTGATTATGCGCCGCAGCTCCACAGCTTCACAGGCAAATTTGACGCCGCTATGATAGCTGGAACCACTGGGCATGCGTCAAATACGCAATCCTGAGAGCCGGATATTCAAGAGGGATTACGTTAACGGTCTCCGAAGGATTCGTCATGCATATGCTTCCCCAGAAATTTATTTTGGGAAAAGTCTCGATCGTCAACATTGTACCACTCTTTTACTTGGAGAATCAGTGATTTGTATTATTTTTATTAGCCAGCAATAAGGAGCTTAAGTCAGGGACGCCTCACAATTTAGCTAGATACTTTAGGAACCAGTTATGAATTCCAACAAATCTGCATATTGACTAAACATGGAATGCTATTTCGACACCTAAACATACCACTGCTATTGTTTCTGATTGATCGGCCCGTAAATTGGACCTTAGATTTCGAAATCATTTGTTAGGCAAACAAAATATATGATTTGTATTTTGTAATCATGCTGCTTGTGCCTATTGCAAATAAATGCAACTCGGAGATTAATGCTATACAGATTTCGCACTTTTAAGAGCAGGAAAGTGTAGTACGCTGTTTTAACAAAACACAGCTACGTTGTACCATTTTTATTTTTATATGATTCTTGATAGCGTTAGTCACAGGTATGGTAGCCCTTTTCAAGCTGGTCATGACGACCATGAAAAAATAAAAAAAGCAATTAATAAAAACCCCAATAAAAATTTACTGTCAACTTGTCGCTGTGGTGTTCTCATTTTCTGATAGTCGTTTTTTTCTATATCATGTTTTTTGTTTTGACTATACTTGTATTTTTCACAACGCAGCTGCAGCCAAAGTAATATCAGCGCACATAAAGCGTACAATTTAAACTGCGGTAGACCAGTAAATTCTCAACGTAACCACCAATCCGAAGACCTAAAATTTCACGGCTTCTTCGCAACCTGAGTTATGTCTTGGATCCTATTCGTCGGAGCCGCTCTCTGGTGTCTGAATTTGTCCACCTCTAATCTCTCATGGCCGGAGCTGAATCCAGTGCTTAGAAAATATCAGGACTTGTCAAAGGTTAGTGTCTTTCAGCACTCGTATATTCAACTTCAAGGAGTGCACTGCTCACCTTAACGTATTCGGAAGACGCGAACTGCGAGTTTTCTTATGACGGCGATATCCCGGAGAGAACTAAACACCGGTTCCTTGTCGTAGCACTCCGAGACGGTTTGTTGAGTTAGTGCTACGCCACGAAACCTTTGCTGGACTACCGCCAGAATAGAGATACCATGGGCAAAGATACCATTTGCGTATTCAGTGCACGTTTGATGAGTAGTTGAACCTCCTGGACGCCAGAGGCATACAGGAGACTTATTTGCAAGCTCTTCTTGCCAGCTTTCACGCTAAAACGCTGTTAAACATTTGGTAAACAGCCCCGATAAGCAGGGGCGGGCTTACCAAAAGGCAGTGTAGGCAGCAGCTTAGAGCGACAGAATTTGAAGGGTGGAAAATTTAGGAGGGTGGCCAGTGTGGTGGAATTTCTTTGAAAGTCAACCATCTGTACACAGGGGGAAGGAAAGCAGGACTCGCTCTAAACTTTTTTTCTGGAAAGTTCACTGCAGTGCATACACAAGATTACGTGCCGCCATTAGAAAAAGAAAAAACAAATCTGCCCCCGCCTCTCCGCTGTTCCGTCACGACTGGCTACGCGTGCGTTTATTTTCTTTTAATTTAAAATAGGACACTTGGGTCGGGGTGCATATTGTTGTTTATCTCACTTTAGTATACACCGGGAGTTTCCGCAAACATTCCTAAAACTGGGGTGTTTCAAGGAAAAAAAATATCTTCGGGGATAGACTG
This sequence comes from Ixodes persulcatus, assembly GCA_013358835.2. NCBI lineage: Eukaryota > Metazoa > Arthropoda > Arachnida > Ixodida > Ixodidae > Ixodes > Ixodes persulcatus. The sequence goes on along the minus strand of JABSTQ010010633.1, from coordinate 65,274 downwards.
CCAGCCACGGCGGACGTCAAGGATTGCAAAATAACAAAATAATGAGCAAAGCAAATTGCCAAGATTTAATATGAATTTTAAGTAGTAAAAATGAACATATCGTTCTAATTATAAACTTGCTGAGCGTCATTGAAAACCCCTATACCAATGGGTATCAGGACGACTTGAAGAACGTGGGAACCGCGGTGGAGTGCTAAAGTTATCACTAGTGCAGCAGGCCCAAGACCGGCGATGCCGCCAAAACCCTAATGATAATAATATCATCCGTTACTTCTATATCACAAAAGTAAATAGATGCAAGTAACACTTAGCCTGTAACGATTACTGCTTACTTGTAATGCGTTACATACCAGTCCGAATATTTGGTCAATTCGGCAAAAAATAATTTTCATTTTTTTTTTTATCCTGTGGTATGCGAAACTCATACCCTTCGCCGTGATACTGCCACCTTCCCTTGCTTCCACAAAGAAAAAACACAACCTTGAGAAACCTCGCATGAAAGATAGCATAATAGTAGTCGCTTGTGTTTGAAACATAGAACGCTGCTTGGTTGCGTGATAACTATTATTCTTCTGCTTCTTCGATTTTTTTCGCCATCCAGTGCTTTCCCCTCGGTGAGACTTGGTATATACTCTACAAAAATTACGAAGAAGGACCCAATTTTCGGAGGCAGCTCCAAATGCATCGGCTTGACCCAGACGAAGCCGCCGGTGAACGCCGAATACCCAATTGCTCTTAAAGTTGACAACCAAACTATGTAAGTATGATAAATAAATATAAAATGCATGATATATTAGGATAACTGAATCTCGAGCTTTCTAAGTACTATATACAAAAAGTACGTATATATATATATATATATATATATATATCTTGTGCTGCGGATATTGTTTTTTAAGAGGACGGTTGATACGTTTGCCTCGTTTCCTGTATCCAAAAAGCCGAATGCACTTATACCACCTGTGTGGCAGCTTTTCCATGCCGTGCTGAAACTACTTCTGTAAAATTATGCCACCGACGTGTGCAGAGCTCCTTCTATACTTCGTTCCACAGTTTTCACTATACGTTCGAGAACAACGCTACAAGCTAAGGGGGTGAATCAAGCAGGGATGAAAGTGCAGCATCATGACATTCGTCATTTTTTTATCGGCTAAACCAACCAACCACAGTGTGTAAATGCACCGTGATCTTTCGTTTTTAGTATTTATTGGCCCAGAGAAGGTGATAACCATTGAGAGCCACCTCAACACCACCTAGAATAATCAAACCATGTGAACGGCCTCTCGTACTCACACTCGAATGGCGCCAACTCGGCAATTGTACCGGAGCATTCGTGTCCAACCTGCGTTTGCGCTTGGTCTCACTGTGATGACGTCAAAATTCTAGTGCAAGGGCTCTCATTATTAAGGTGAAAGCGCTATATGCCTCATCGTTCAGTCGATCTTCAAAATCCTTGAGAGAAAACACGTCGGCGACATGAAACGTACCAAAACGTTTACGTGACTACTCAGGCAACTTAAAAGCAATGAAATTAAGAAGGATGACAAAGCGAATTAAGAGGAATCAAAGTGAATTAAGAGGAATTAAAGTGAATTAAGAGGAATTAAAGATAAGTAGGAGTAATCACAGCTGATTAAGAAGGACGACAAAGCTAATTAAGAGGAATTACAGTGAATTAAGAGGAATTAAAGCGAATTAAAGGGGCCATGAAACAAATTTTGGGCTGGGATAAATGATTTTAAATTGGGACTTTACTAATCGCATATCGCTTAGTTGGCCAAAAGAAAGAGGGTAGTAAGTCAAAAGCCAGCTTTTCGGTACGAACATTTGAAAATATAGCGGATTATTTTGTACCTTCTTTCTTGGAAAGCTCTCCGCCTTTTCACTATGATACATCCGTGGTTCCCAAAGCGCGTCAGCGGTGCCAACCTGACGTCAGCCGAGCCCAGCTCACGCATTGGACACGAGAACTGCGTCACTCGGACGTATGCGCTCGTCAACAATCAATCCGTCGACGAATATTTGGATTCGCGTTCGTGGCCAATGAGTGCCCTAACGGAACTTATCGTCACTGGGGAATGACAAGTTCTATGGTGTGCATAAAAAGCACGGTGGAAGCTAGGAGTCATCGCACCGGTGCCGAAGAATGTCACGACGACGTGATTTCACAATTCGCATTTGAGTTGAGGATGAAAGCTAAGGAGGAAGAAGTAGGAAAATCGTTTCATGACCCCTTTAAGTGGATGACCAAGCGAATTATGATGCTGTTGACTCAGCACATTGAGAAGGATGACTCAGCACATTGAGAAGGGTGACTCAGCACATAAAGATGGATGACTCAGCACATTAAGAGGGATGACTTAGCGAATTAAGCTGGCTAATCAAAGTGGCTAATTAGTATGGCTCATCAGTACGGATGACAAAGCGATTTAAGAACGTCGACCACGTGGTGTAAGGAATTGTGTGCGTGAAATTTGGAAATAACATATGAAACAAATAAAGAGAATGTCAAAAAAGAGAATGTAAAAAAAAATGAAAGACGTTTACAACTCCCTGTAATGCCGAATTAGAGAGCACCTCTTGAGGAGGAGGAGGGGAGGGTATACGGAGGGGAGGGTATGCCTCTTTGATTTATGAATGGTGGTATCACTTGCCTGCTCAACGGGTAGCTAACTTCTCTGCTGCTGCTCCTCCTCCTCCTCTCCTCCTCCCTCCTCATCTCCATCTCCCTCCTCCTCCACTCCTCCTCATCATTCCTCCTCCCTCCTTCTCCCTTCCTCCTCCTCCCCCTCCTTCTCCCTCCTCCTCCTCCCACCTACCCGCGCGTTGCATCATGGGACATTTCCCATAATGCAACGCGCGGGACCCTCGTGCAATACGTGTGACGCCATTATGGGGCGTTTCCCATAATGCACCACGCGGGTACGCCGACGGCGACGGCGATGCCGCTCAGGCCGGGCACAAGCGCCTAGGAGCTGAGCTCTAAAAAGGGAACGTGAAACAAAGTAAATAATGTTTCTGTCTTTAATGCATCGGCGCTTGGGCTTTCGCCTTCAAGTCGTCTTAGGGATAACATAAGAGACCCTGTGAATTTTCTTGGTGGCGTTGGCGAACCAAGCGCCGGTAAGTAAGGGCATCGCGTGCATTCACATGAGGTCGTGAGATATGGCGGCGCCCGGTTGGATTCGGCCATCTTTCTGGCGCGTCGCACGTTCTGTGGGGCGTTTGACTTTGCATGTGTTAGGCTTTGGTGGGGGGATCGGTGGCCCAGTGGGCTAGCGCACACCAGCTCGGAGCAGGTGGAGCAAAAGCTCGCGCTGCAGAACCCAGGGATCCTGAGTTCAATCCTCACCCCTGCCCATTTCGATCTGGATGAGCATCGTACCGGCGTGCGGTCGTGTATCACTACTGCGTGGTGCACGTTAAAGACCCCAGGCTAGCGGTTGTACCGCCCTTTCTAAATTGCTCATCTAGAGCTGAGACACCAGACGCCCAGTGAGGCAGACTAACTTCCGGCTGTAGAGACATAGACATGACAATTTTGCTTTTTAGGCTCTGGTCCCAGTGGTTATTACCGCTTGGCGGCCATGGAGAAAAAACGTGTGAGAACGGCATTTCGTGGTCATTGAAGACCAGAAGCAGCTCTCTAGGCGTCGGTGCCTTGCACTTTCAAAAAGTGACTTCGGCATGGCACGGCATGGCAGGGCATACAGAGGGTGCAAGTGGATTGGTCTCCAGGGCGAGTATGCAAAATATATGAATATAACTACAGATCCATAGAAAACCGGTAATAACAGAAAAAAAGGTGTAAATTAATATGACACGTCTTTTGTGCTTTCGGAACAATCTAGATCTGAGAACATCTCGAAGATACTCAATAACCTTTATCACCAGAAACGAAGTGAGCAGCGAAACGTTTTCGCGCAATAATCGGGGCTAAAGAAGTGGCAATGCAGAATGTGCTGTTGCGGTGACGTGGAGTTGTTTTCGCAGGGATGGGATTTAATCAGCACCATGGCGGTACTTGCGTTATTACAAAGATTCATTGTTTTTTAGGGTGAAGTTGGGAACGGCGTGGCACGGCATTGTGGGCTTGAGGGGTAGCGTTGCAGTAATATTACTGTAAAAAGCTCTTGCAGTCCGTCAAGCTTGGCTGACAGTGCTCCAGGCGTTCGCAAACATTCGCCACGCTGTGTTTTTGTTTTTTTTTTGGCACGTTAGTTGCGTTTGTGAGTTAATCGCGATTTCTTACTTCGTTGAGTTTTATCAGACTATGTTTCAGATTTTGTGTGTCTGTGTGTGTGCTTTGTTTGTGCGAATGGTCGACGGATAAACGTAACGTCAAAAAACCGTCGACGAGACAGCGACAAAACAGCCGCAGGAGCCTTGCTGCCGAACGGGCCACACACACGTAAAGGATGGGAAAGCAGTGTCTTTATTAGGCGTTTAAAAGCCGCATGAGACGTTTGGGAAAGGAATGAACAAAAACAGGACAAACTTCTCGGTTTGTTCTTCTTTCCTTCTTTATTCCATTCGGTCTTGTACTACTCGCTACTCTAAAAAAAGAAGGCAATCGATTACAATTACAGTTAATCTTGATTAATAAAGTATTCAATTTGAATACTGGATTATTTGAGAAGAAAAGTGAATGGTCGTTACCTGAGAAAAGTAATTGTTACTTCTCCGATTACTGCAGATTTTAAAAACGGCCGATTTTTTCCGGTTTTAAAACGGGTGTTTCGTATGCTGTCTCCTATTGGATTTAAAATACTGAACTATGAACCACTTATCTGTTTTTTAATTTGGTAATGTTGGTAAACCGTCCTCCTGTCGGGTATTTGGTTCCAGGATTCCTCGGTAGAACTTGTACGAAAAAAGTGCGCCATTAGGAAGGCGAGCGAAAAATAATGACAATTACAAGTGATTTTAGTACTTTGAAAAGCAATCAAATTACTATTGTGACTACTTCCTAATAAATGCGTTCAGAATATTACAAAATCACTCCAAAAAGTAATCAATTACAAGTAATTTGATTACTTGTAATCAGAACCATACAAGGCTACCTTCCAATATATGTGAGTTGTGAGTTTTCGTTTGTCTGTCGTCTACGTGTTTCTCTCCTTTGTTCCTGTCTTCTTCTACCCAACTTTAACCATTCTCCTAAAAAAAAAAAAAAATAACGCTGTTTTCGAGCTTTCTATTGCACTCCGTTTCATCCTTCTTGATTTCGTTCACAACCCCAACTACTGTCTTCTCCATGAGAAGGTACGTGCCTTCATGTGCACTTGCCTTAGGGTGATGACATCTAAAAATTTTGTTCCGGACGTTTTTATTTTTTTTCCTGAGTGCGAGCAAGCGCTTGTCTCTGCGCGAGCGCTTGCCACTGACAGTGCTACAACAGAATTGTGTGACCGGCTATTTCTTTGTATTTTTCTCGAGGACGCGTGCACTGTCCTCATCGGTATACTACTTCGTCTCACCTTAGCATGGACTAACCGCGAATGCTGTGCTAGCGCGAGCGGCTAGCCTTGACTGCCTTGTCTGGAGCACTCGCTGCACGAGCGCTCGTGCAGCCGCCGAGGCTTCATTCGAAGCAACTAGCTCGCGCTTTTAGCACGCGCGGCTAACAATAGTCCATACTAAGGTAAGACGAAGTATACAAGGAATGTCATCGCCCTATGCAAAATAAAGCCGCTTTATTCTGGGAAAAATGGAGTCAATCATTGTTGTGGAAATGCTCGAGACACGTGCCTTTCGCCACTTCTGGGAAGAACATGGCGTCTGATATCTAGCTCAGTGCTGCGCTGTGTCGCCATGATCATCCCAAGGGCTGCACGTTGCACGTGCCTCGCGCATCGACGCACCTTGCGATACTTTTGAAGCAAAGCGCACATGAAGGCGCCCTACTCCGGGGTACAGTGTACTAGAATACTTGGGTAGTGTTGGGACCGGAGGGGCTCGCCTGAAGCGCGTGGTATTGATCGCGACAGGTGTCGACACCGGCGCATTATCCGGAAGGTGTGCGCATGCGCGGCTTAACGCACGAAAATATGAATCTTTGGTGCCGCTTTGGTGGAGTGCACATAGGATTTCTGATACAGCTACGACCTGCCAGCGGTCGTACCGCGGCATCAATTACGCTGCGGCACGCTAGTTAGCAACATGATGCTTCAATGTATTGGACGGTACAAGCTACATTACCCTTCCTTTACATAAAAACAATTGCGAATTTAAAGAAGCGGGTTGCAAGTTGTTTCAGCGTAGAATTAGCTGCGACTTTCGGTTTGTCGGATGGTGAGCATTTTAAATAAAATGCCCATTTCCATTCCTTGGTCGCAAAGGCCGAACATTAAATATTTGAAAGGAATATCTAAAACTCGGAAGCAGTTTTTTTTTTTTTTATCTTATTTTATAATGGAACGAAACGGCACATACTAAAATCCGAGGTTGTTTTAGTATGGTTTTAATACCCCAGGTTAACCTCTCCGTCTTCTTTACTGCCCGTCTTCTTTTTCTTGACCTTAATCAGCTCGCTTCACTTGTCACTCATTCTTGTGTTCATTTATGCGACCAACCACCCAAGCGACGGTCGCAAAGGGGGGAGAATCTTTTATTTCTTCATGACTGCCACGTCCATCCGAGGACGACCCGACGTTCACTTGTAAGAAATGGCTTATAAGCCGTGACAATTTTTATCACGCGTTTTAACATGGAACTTAAGTCCAAAAACTGAGACAACGTGGGCTAAACAAATAATGCTTTATAACATTCAAAGAAAACAAGCAACTATTTCACATCATTTTGAGCAGAAAACATGAGCATTTGTAGATTAGGCAAGGAAAAAGTTGTAATAGTTTGCAGCACGGCATTGAAATAATGGTTGCAATGTGCAGCGCATACCTGGTTACAATATGCAGCGCATTATCCTCTTGAGGGTAAACAATCTGAAACCCACACGCTCATAACAATACATTTAACCGACAGCTGCTTTCTGACAACCAGGTAAGTCTCGCCTGAGCTGGGTATTCGAAGGGAAAGACCCATGGTTCCACAGGGGGCATATCTGGTTCACGCAGACATACTGTCAGGGTGTTTTTGGTTTTATTCTTTACAGAACTTTACATATTTTACAAAAAAAGGATGGGGCAGATATGTGGATGCCGTGTTTCGTTATATCTGTAGGGCTCGGTGGACAATAAATGGGTGAATAACCGTTACAATGTTTAACAATTAACCAAAATCTGTTAGTTAACTTGTTTATTTACGGCTAATTAATTGGCCATGGGGCAATTGCAGTTTTAAAGGGAGTAATTGTTAAGGGCAAACAGAACATCGACAATTCGCGAAAATGCAACGAGGTTGGCGAAATTTATCGTAAAAGTTTTCCTTTCTTCGCTTGATTCAGAAACCGCGTTATGAAAATAATAGGTAGAATAGTGACTTAGTCATCTTGATGTGTGGCGCCGGCGAGTCCACCGAAGACACGCTGTCGAGTTAGTGACGAGGGGACTGAAACTACTGTGTCATGTTTCTACGCATCAATATCAGCACAACCTCATTCTCGCTTTCAGCGCGCGGTTTTTTAATTAAGCGAAGAAAGGCAAACTTTTAGCGATGAATATCTCAAAGCTCGTTGTTTGTTCGCGAACTTTCTAAATTGGGTTGGCCTTTAATAATGGCTCCCTTTAAAGCTGCAATTGCCACATGGCCCATTAAACCGTTCATTAAAAAGTTAATTACCATATTCGGCTAAGTAATCAAAATATTGCAACGGTTATTCACCCATGTAGGGTCCGCCGAGATCTAAGGATGTACAGTCCAGACGACATACACGTATCTATATACTACCTCCTTTTAATTAATTCTGTAAAGTTCTGTTATGAAGAAAAAAATATCCTGCATAAGCATGAACTCACAACATTGGACATGCCTGGGACGTAGCCATTTCTTCTTTTTGATTATGGGAGTAAGAAGCTTTTAAGTTGGTTGTTTTAAAACTCAACGAGTTTTAAAACAATCAACTTAAAAGCTCGCAGACAGCGCTTGTTTCTTCAAGACGCTAGTCCGATCGCTGCAGATTATTCTCCCAAAGATTTCTTTTGGCTCTGTCTTTTGGAACGCCGAAAAGGGACGCCGTTTTCACGCCTTTCACTCGGATGAGGCCCGTTTTGCAACCAGGTGCAGAGCAAGAGTTTTGTCGCTGTTTCGCCGACGGCATTTCGGCACTACCCTTACGCGTTCACCATCCGCAAAATCAGAACACAAGATTCAAAGCATATTACGATAGAACACACGGAACTATGAAATCGTGGTCCCGACACGCGCACCGCTCGAAGTGAAAAACACATGTTTACCCCTTGTGTCGTACCGCAGGGAAAGCTACAAGCGCGAGCTCCTTGCTCTCGGGCACATCTCGGCGGCACGAGCTCTCGTGCACCAAGGGCAGCTGCCAACGCTATGAGCTCGCGCTTCTAGCCTTCGCTCCGGTACAACATAAGGTGAAACGGAGTGTATAAAATCGTGGTACCGACACGTGCGCCGCTCGAAGTAAAAAGACAAAAAAAAAGCGGGCTGCGCGATTTTTTCCGGATAACTCGACTACAGCGCCGCCACGAACTGTCAATACACGCGCGCTCACGAGCTCCCATTGCCGAGCCGCTCCGGTCCCAACACTACCCAAGTATTCTAGTACACTGTATCCGGGGTAAAGCCACGCACACGCGCAACCTTACACTGAGTCCGCCGACGTCGATACGCTGGTGTCGCGCGAACCGCTTCGATCCCACCAATATCAGGTATCTTAGTATAAACTCTCCCAAAACGTATCTCTTCCCGGCGTTTCGAACATTGCGCGAGTATTGGACAAGAATGTTGCGTCAGCGTTTGGCTGCAACTCGTGTGCACTAAGGGAGGACACTAAAAGTAGAATTGGGCGCCGGCATCTGATGGACAAAGAGGCCATTGGAAACCCGTGTTTAAACTCCCGGTATCATCTAGTCTCACCTCAGCTTGGGAAGGACGCCTTCACAGCCACAGCCGGTAACCAGTTCTGGTAGAATTATTATTTAATTATTCGCCAGTTCGAAGATTCCGCGCAAGAGCTAGCCTGCTGTCAAAATACGGTGTATTGATAGATAGCTAGATAGATATTTATTTGTACATATAAGTACAGGCCGCATAGAAGGCGTTTCCGCCCGTACACATATGTGCCTATGTGGCAAGCTAGACGATGATGGCGATGCGAGGCTTCTTGGCTTGAGAAGTGTGGGATGATGATGATGGGATGGTGAAGAGGGTGAAAAGTGAGGTGGGTGACCTATGATAAGGTACGCAAGACATTCGTGGGTGTTGGTTTAGAGGTGTTTGGCTGCTGCCTTGCAGAGCTGTGTCACCTCGTCTCTGTCTGTGATGGGCAAGCTGGTGATGGCGTCAGGCAGGGACCTCCAAAGTCTCATACCCCGGAGGAGACATGAGTTGTCGTGCCGTTGGGTCCGCGCGAAGAGAGGGTCTATGCGCCCGGTTCGTTCGTTGCGCCGGGGTACAGAGCGAACGTAGTCGTCCTGCGGGATCCCAGGACCAATCACCTGAGCCAGCAACCGTAGGGTGGCTACATCTCGCCGGTGGGACAGTGTACTCCACTTCTCATGTTGTATTACACCTGAGACTGCGGTGGATGAAATCGGAAGAACTTTCAGTAGAAGGAACAGACACAGAGAACGTCTCAAACTCAGCTAACTGGTTTATTTCTCAAACAGCCTTTAAGTACCCATGGAACTCTCTCCCAACCACACTCTACAGATGAACTCCTTTGTTGCAGACATTTCGAACCGGATGGGACACAGAGAAAAGATACAAACAACCCCACATGAGACGAGGACTTAACAAAGGGACACTGCGGAACATCGCAGTGACCTTGAGAGAGATAAGTCCCGAATAATCCTAACAGTCGCGTCAAAGCGCACACACCCAAAAAACACATAGACAGGTGGCCTCTAAACACACACACAGGTGGCCTGTAAACACACACACAGGTGGCCTCTAAAAAAAAAAAAATACATTGTCTCTCTTCCCTTTCCTCGTGAACCGAATGCGTTCGTTCAAAGTCTGAGAAACTTTTTGGAGTTGCGTCCAAGTTGCATTGACGCTTTGCTTATGCAGTTTCCAATAGAACTTATTCTTATTGTTTCTTTAACGACCCTCTTAATGTCATTTCGCTCATTATGCAGAACCTCTGTCTCTGACCAATGCGCTTTACAATTATTGCATTCCTCTATGTGTTTTGCTATTTCGGAGTCCGGCGCATGCATGCGTACATTCCTCTTGTGTTCTAGTAACCTGTCATTGAGGCATCTTGAGGTTTGTCCCACGTACCTAAATCCACATGTCAACGGTATCTCATATACTACACTCTCCTTACAAGGAACTGAAGGTTCCCGATGGGCCTTCTGACAGCCCTTGTGGCCTGACAGGAAGGGCGTCATTCTGTTCATTTTGAAATCTGCAGAGAACACTACGTCCACACCGAATTTTTTTGCGAGAGCCTTTAGGTTGTGGGAAATCCCGTGGTAATACGGGATTACTGCTATCTTCTTTCTTGCTTCCTTTTCCAATGGTTCGTTGTTAAATTTCAGTTCTAATTGTCTTTTAATAAATTCTTCTTCATATCCTGCAGATTCTAGCCTCCTCCACTGTTCTTTCACAGCACTACTCATAAAATGAGCGCATGATTTACCCAACGCGTTTGTTACTAAGGACTTAACTACCCCTGCTTTAACCGACTTGGCGTGACAACTCTTTATACTTAACACAGGTTTTCCGGCTTTTTTCCCGTATTCCCAACAAAGACCTTGTTCGACATGTACGCGTAAATCTAGAAATTCTAGATTACGTGTACATGTCGAACAAGGTCTTTGTTGGGAATACGGGAAAAACGCCGGAAAACCTGTGTTAAGTATAAAGAGTTGTCACGCCAAGTCGGTTAAAGCAGGGGTAGTTAAGTCCTTAGTAACAAACGCGTTGGGTAAATCATGCGTTCATTTTATGAGTAGTGCTGTGAAAGAACAGTGGAGGAGGCTAGAATCTGCAGGATATGAAGAAGAATTCATTAAAAGACAATTAGAACTGAAATTTAACAACGAACCATTGGAAAAGGAAGCAAGAAAGAAGATAGCAGTAATCCCGTATTACCACGGGATTTCCCGCAACCTAAAGGCTCTCGCAAAAAAATTCGGTGTGGACGTAGTGTTCTCTGCAGATTTCAAAATGAACAGATTGACGCCCTTCCTGTCAGGCCACAAGGGCTGTCAGAAGGCCCATCGGGAACCTTCAGTTCCTTGTAAGGACAGTGTAGTATATGAGATACCGTTGACATGTGGATTTAGGTACGTGGGACAAACCTCAAGATGCCTCAATGACAGGTTACTAGAACACAAGAGGAATGTACGCATGCATGCGCCGGACTCCGAAATAGCAAAACACATAGAGGAATGCAATAATTGTAAAGCACATTGGTCAGAGACAGAGGTTCTGCATAATGAGCGAAATGACATTAAGAGGGTCGTTAAAGAAACAATAAGAATAAGTTCTATTGGAAACTGCATCAGCAAAGCGTCAATGCAACTTGGACGCAACTCCAAAAAGTTTCTCCGACTTTGAACGAACGCATTCGGTTCACGAGGAAAGGGGGAAGAGACAATGTATTTTTTTTTTTTAGAGGCCACCTGTGTGTGTGTGTTTAGAGGCCACTTGTCTGTGTTTTTTTGGGTGTGTGCGCTTTGACGCGACTGTTAGGATTATTCGGGACTTATCTCTCTCAAGGTCACTGCGATGTTCCGCAGTGTCCCTTTGTTAAGTCCTCGTCTCATGTGGGGTTGTTTGTATCTTTTGTGCGTGTCCCATCCGGTTCGAAATGTCTGCAACAAAGGAGTTTATCTGTAGAGTGTGGTTGGAAGAGAGTTCCGTGGGCACTTAAAGGCTGTTTGAGAAATAAACCAGTTAGCTGAGTTTGAGACGTTCTCTGTGTCTGTTCCTTCTAATGAAAGTTCTTCCGATTTCATCCACCGCAGTCTCAGGTGTAATACAACATGATTAGGTACCACCAGCTCGCCTGCACACTCACCGTCTTTTCACTAGTACTCCACTTGGCTACTCTCGAGAGTTGGGTTGTCGGGATGTGACGTGGCAAAAAGCGAGGACTTGGAGAGGTTCGGCAGTAGACGCCGTAAGCTGCTCGCCGCTGGATGGTCTCTAGTGTCGCCTCAGCTGAGACTCCCTGTGGCAACCAGACAGGCGAGCAATACTCTAATAGGGGCAGGACCAGCGCAGTGTACAGCTGCGCCAACACAGCAGGCCCCAGACCCTATGGTGTATTCGCACGAGAGATCTTTATCCCCGGAGAAAACCGAGTACGTCATAGAGCTGAGAGAAGGAAACGGCACGAGAAGGAGGAAGCAGTGCAGAAACTCCAAGCGAGCATTCGCACGACGGAGTCGCATATAGTTGAGTCGCCGGAGTTTTTCTTTTCGCAAACCTGTTGGCGACTTTCAGGGGCTCATTGAACAAAAGGCAGGGAAAAATAATAAAGAAAAGACACCCCACACTTCAAGCCTGCTGGCGACTTTCGGGGGCTCATCGAACAAAAAGGCAGGCAAAAAATAATAAAGAAAAGGCACCCCACACTTGAAAGCTATTCATCTTTATCCCTCCCCAAAAGCAGGGGGACAAAAGAGGGGGCCCGACCGCTCCGACGGATACCGACGGAACGGCGGATATTGTGTAGGCTTGCCACAGATTCTCCTCGGGTCCCCGCGAGCATGCCGCGAGCTCGGGGGACCAGCGAACATCCGTGACGCGGAGCACGTGACCTCAGAACTCGATGACGTTTTCTCTTCTCCTCGGGAAGAAACTCCGTCGTGCGAATACACCATTACTGATAGTTTGCACGAATTCCACCATCCGCCGTGCGCGTGAGGCGACGGGGTGGAGGAGTACAGTGAAGCTCAATTTGCGGTCAAGGGTGACACCCAGCAAGGTTATTCTCTCCTTTCGTTCCAATGGAGTTCCATACATTCGGCCACCGACTCTCCCCTTTATTCATGAAACTAACCCGGATTTGGGTCATTTACTTTGCAGCGAGGGAACAGCCAGATTTGATTCGCCCGATGGAAACACAAGTAAATCGATTCTGACCTTCAACGTTACAGGACGTAAGCATAGACTTCAAATCTACTCATCGTTAAATATTGGTAAATGTTTCTGTGTGGTGGTTTGGATAGCACTGCGGAATGTTAGCCTGCCTTAAAATGGCGTCTGTTATCTCGGCAGCAGTGGGGAAATTTGGCCTGTGCAGTGCAACTGCTAACCTTAGGTCTTGAACTTGCATCACGCAGTGGTGACTACGGGAATAAACCTGGATGTTCTTAAATTACCAAATAGGCAGGGACAAAGCTGAACGCAGAATTACTTAGTTCAACATCGCTGCTACTTCAAGCTTGTTATTATACGCATATATCCTAACAAACAGAGAACTCGAGATGAGGTCGGTATGTTTCGCCCTTCCTTTGGCGTCACTTCTCAACATTTACTTATATGAAGTTGAGAAGGGATGAAGGGCGCCCAATCATAAACAGGTGACTACGATTCTATACAGGCTTATATTAAATGTAACCTAAAGTTCCCAACTTCAGAGCTGCACAATCGACAACAAATATGCCGAATAAGTATTATATATTTATTTGAAACCTGATATTAAATTGCAGAGTTAACTTGAATGTATTCTTTCCATTTGCAGAACCACTGTCGGTAGAGATGTATGTGTCTTTCATCGACTGTAGCAGCTGTGCTGTCGTCAAATCCTCTTTCGGAAAAGGTAAGGAAGCATAGCCTTTTTTCGAGATTCGTTTGAACAGCGTTTGACTATACACCCAGTCGTACATCTATCTTGGTTAATCCGCCCTCATAAGGAAATATCTGTATTATGCATCGAGTGCACGCCACGAGGTGCGTACTGGGGCTACTAGATTTCAGGAGTAGCTTATAACTAGGGTTTCGTGTTTTGGAGATTTTTCTTCTTTCTTTTTTTTTCAGCAGGGTCACAATATATTTTTTTTCTTATTCTTTTTTGTTTACTTTTGGTGTTAGACAAAAACTTTGGGTCTCTTGGGGTCTGTCTTGAAAAAAACAGAATATGGAGTTTGCATTCCCTATCCTACAGGGAACATTATGCCTGACCGGAATACCTACAAATCGTCCCGGTTCCGATAAGGAAAGGAAGCAGATAAAATATGTTAATCCCGAAGGGAGCTGCAGTCTTGTGGACGGTTCAGCGCCAGGCCGTGCTCCTGATCAACACAAATTTCATCGCGTGAAATCTGGGTTTTTGCTTATTTAAGGACAACTCTCATTCGGGGTTTATCGGTTTTTCACGATTTTGATAAATTTAGCTCGTTGGTATTTCTCGGAGTTTATCTGTATTTACCGAAAAGACGGAACCCTACTTATAACACACCTCCCAATAAAATAAGCGGGTTGTTTACTCCTTATTTCTAATCTCGAGATAAAGAAATCATCAAGTATGTGTAGCAGAAACAAAAATTCACGTTTTTTCACAGGGGCGTGAGATAAAATAGAAATTATTCGTTCTCATAACAGAGCAGACAAATGATGCAGCTTTTTCCGTTCGGCCAAACGCCATGAAATGCGGCAGCTTAACAGGAACACCGTTAACAAAAACCATTAGGAAAGGAAATGGTACCGTGATGAAATGGTTGTAATATGCCGTACACACATCTAGGACAACTTTCTGAAGGGCGACGTCAAGAACGACACCAAGGACGACCTCTAGGACAACCTTTAGGACGACTTCAAGGACGATGTATAGGACGACGTCGAGGACGACATCTTAGAGGACGTCATCAAGAACGACGTCTAGGACGACCTCTAAGGCGACCTCAAAGACAACGTCTGGGACAACGTCGAGACGACGCCCTCAAGAACGTCGCCGAGGACGACCTTAAGAACGATGTCTAGGACGACGTCAAGAACGTCGTCTAGGACGACATCCCGAAGGACGACGTCAAGAACGACGTCGAGGACAACCTCTGGGACGACCTCAAGGACGACGTCGAGAACAACGTCAAGGACGGCGTCTAGGACGACGTCGAGGACAACCTCTCGGACGACCTCTAGGACAACCTCAAGGACGACCTCTATGACGACGTCGAGGACGACGTCAAGGACGTTAGGTCGCGTCAGTTTCAGCTACCGGCGCTTACGAGCTTACGCGACCGGAGCTTACGTGACTTGAGCTTACGCTTCAGCCAGCATCGCTTCAGCCACCATCACTTCAGTCACGGGCGTTACGCCATCCTGATTTCGTGATCTTGAGCTTGGTTGGTCTTCAGCCACGAGCACTTTAGCCACGGGCGTTACGTGGCGTTGATTAAGTGACCTTAAGCGTGGTTGGGCCCAAAATGCTACCGCTTTAAAAACATAAACTGTGCATTCTTAGGCGAGAAAAAATTGCGCAGGAAGGCACACTAAAACTCTAATCGATATGTTGCAGGTTTCTCGTGTGCTGCGCTGGTTCCCGAGTCTCAAGCCTACCAGGAACATATATGCTGCGATTTTATTTTTGATCTCCTCTGCGACATGACACCCAAGCGCACTCTCTACGACGAGAGCTGTCAAGTAGCGAACCAGCCGGAGCGCAAATGAAGTTACTGATGACTTTTGTAGCCATAATCAAGAAGGAAGGTGGCGGGTCCGGATAAGTGAATAAATTGGCAGCGACCATTATCTATCTCTAAGTCGTATCATGCATGAAATGCAGTATTTAAGGCACTATTGTTTAAAATTATTTAGAACACATTAAACGTTCGTTTTGGGGAGTGAAGATTTTGATCGAATTCCCCGATATAGTGAGTGGGGAAACTAATTTGGTTTATAGGTCTTGTGACGTCAGGTCAAATGACATCAAACTTCCCATCAAATTTAGCGGTGATATTGAATTGGCGTATAGGTCACGTGACCTCAGGTAATGTAACATCAATCGACGTCACGTGACCTAAACACTTATTCAGTTTCCTCGCTAAATTGAGCGGGAAACGCACGGATGGACAGACAAACGTTTGGGATTGAGGGGCAGCATTAGAAAAACATTTCATGTTTTAAAACCAAGAACTCAAACCGAAACTTAAACCCGAAGCAAAAAACTGTGATGGGCAGCCTTTTTTTTTTTTCGGTAACCGTAACGAACGAATCAAAATCCTAGACACGAAAGAAATGAATCCGTTAACCGAGATGTTATAGCCGGTCAACGCAAGCAAAGCGCTGACAAATATAAAAGTTAAAAAGGAACCTCGAGGCGTGGTTTTCGAAACCCAAATATATCTTGTTGAAATTCGGGCCATTTGCGAGATACATTTTGAGACGGTGGGTGATTGGTACTTATATACTTTTGTGTGCGCCCAGGCACCTCAGAACACAAACCTACCTTTACCAATCACTTAACGATAAACGAATACACTAATTAAAGTATAAAATTTAGTAATTCCCTTCGCTCCGAGCAAGTAAAGAGAACTGATGACTCTTATTCTCAATTTTCAGCGCGTTGAGAGGCTCTGAACATTGACTTTCATGCAACCTAAAACAGGTCGGAGGTCGGTACGTTACTGGATCCCTGTTGTGTTTTTTGCTCCACAAAAAATGAGCTAGGTTGTGGGATTTCCCTTGCTGCTACCCGTCTCAAGGAATGACAGAGCACACCGGTTCAACAACACGTAAACATTTAATGACCGCTATCGCCTGCGGCGCGATCCCAACAGCCCCCCGCGCATACGCTGCGACGGCCCTTTATCAGCGGCGGAGCGCCGCTCGCGTGGCCAGTTGCCCTTGGCCCCCTCGTGGTCAAGATGACCACTCATGATCGTCGTAGGGGCAACCTGGGCCAACCGCTTGGAATCTCCAGGTTGCCCACACATCTCCCCCCTTCCAAAAACGAAAACAGCGGACGTCTTAGATGGTCTTGGGGGGCCTTCCTTCTGGGTCAGCCAGGGTCTTCTCAGATGGGCGAGCACGGGTCCGACGTCAGTACTCCTGGACTGTACCGATGCGGCTGGTGTGGGGGGGGGGGGGAGGGGGGGGGGGTGATGATGGGAGCTGCGTCGCCGCTCTCTGGCACGAGGAACTAGAAATTAAAAACAACATGAGGCCATGGCGCGGTAGGAATAAGTGGCCGCGCACACGAAAGATGCCTGCCCCACTGTGCATACGGGAGCGCGGCTACTTTCTCTTCTCCCCCCCAAAACACCGAAGAGGGAATGAACATAATGCACTTAGAGCTCGCGCTACTCCTGGTCATCTTCACCGCCGTCTCAAGTTGTACCGCGGCAAAGACGGTGTGGAATCTTCCGAGAGGTGGTCCGGATAGTCGCCATCTGGAACCTGCGACACATCTACCTCCTCGGGTTCATAGAAAGCTTTTAGGTCGGCGACATGAATAGACCCGCACACTTCACCAGATTCGCAATGCACCAGCTCATAAGACAGGTTGGAGAGCTTCCTACTAACACGGTAGGGGCCATCCCACCTCTTTGCTAAAGAGGCCGTGAAGCCTCTAGCAGCATCACTCAGCGGATGCGTTCGCTTCAGTACCAGATCTCCCACCTTGAACTGCAGATTTCGCCTCCCCTTGTTGTACTGGTTTGCCTGCTGCAGTCTCGAGACGTCGAGGCTCTCTCGAGCTTCACGCAGGTTCTCCGAGAAACGCTTCCGGAGATCTTCTGCGAACTGTGTGGTAGTGCGCTGCATGCTTGCAGGATCTGTGCAAAGAAGGCCGTTTCCCAGGGGAAACACGAGCTCTTTCCCAAAGTTAAGTTGAGCCGGAGTAAAACCTGTGGACCGGTTGATTGTTGTGCGGGTAGCGAATGCCATTTCCGCCAATTTCGCGTCCCAGTCTTTGTGTCGCTCTGTATGCGCCACAAGCATCTGCTTCAGGTTACGGTTCACTCTTTCCGTGATATTCGCCTGTGGATGGTATGGCGAAGTCCGTTTGTGCCGTATGCCTAGCGCCTTACACGCATCCAGGAACACCTTGCTAACAAAATAAGAAGCGTTGTCTGTAATAAGCGTTGCGGCAAAGCCAAAGCGCGCGAACGTCTCGAGAAGACAGTCCCAGATTTTCCTAGAGTCTAGTTTGCGTAAAGGAAACATTTCGACCCACTTCGTGAAATGGTCCGTCACTACTAGCAAATACTGATTGCCGCGTGGACTACGGGGAAAGGGACCGACAACGTCGCAGGCAACACACTCCCAGGGGTACTTGCTTTCGACCGACTGCATTAAACCTGGTGGTTGGCCACCTCGTGGTTTCGCCTTCTGACAAACCGGGCAGCTACGTGTGTACCTCATTACATCCTGCCTCATACCTGGCCACGTTGCAATTTGGGACAATTTTTCGTAAGTTTTGCTCCCACTGCTGTGGCCTGCCCAGGCGGGATCATGCATATATCTTATAAACGACTTACGTAGTTTACGTGGTATTACAGTCCGGAATGGCGGGCCGCTGGACCCATCGTCCGCCTGGGGGATGTATCGCAGCAGGAGGCCGTCGCTGCTGAGCAGGTATGAGTCCAAGTCTCCGGGATTCCCAGCGTCGGCTGAGTTTTCTTCTGACAGCTGGTGCATCACCTTCTGACAAAGTCCATCGGACAGCTGGGCAGCCCGGAGCTCCTCTCTGGTCACCAGGGTTCCCCACCGCGAATCTGGTGTGATGGGCACCGCATTGGCCAGTGCCACCAAGTCGGGATCCACCTGCATTTCCTGCCCGGGAAGTGGAGCACGGGATAACGCATCTGCAACGTGGTTAGCCACTCCACGCTTGTACTCGATTGTGTATTTGTAGCGCTGGAGCGAAAGGGCCCATCGAGCGAGTCGTCCTGCAGGGTTTTGAAGCCCTTTGAGCCACGAGAGAGCCATGTGGTCAGTTTGAATGCTAAACGAAGCGCCGTCAAGGTACATGTCAAACTTCTTAAGCGCAAAAATAATTGCCAGGTACTCTTTTTCGGTTGTTGAGTAGTTTCGCTCCGCTCCGGTTAACGTATGACTGGCGAAAGCTACGGGACGAAGAACGCTGTCATGTTCCTGCAGAAGAACTGCTCCTAGTCCGTAATCGCTTGCGTCGGTCTGCAAGATGAACGGACGATTCAAGTCTGGCAGGTTTAAACACGCGTTTTCAGTCACAGCCCTTGAAAGACACGTGAATGCGGTTTGCTG
This sequence comes from Ixodes persulcatus, assembly GCA_013358835.2. Taxonomy (NCBI): domain Eukaryota; kingdom Metazoa; phylum Arthropoda; class Arachnida; order Ixodida; family Ixodidae; genus Ixodes; species Ixodes persulcatus. The sequence goes on along the minus strand of JABSTQ010010633.1, from coordinate 46,002 downwards.
CTCCTGCCCCCAACACCATTTCGTTTTTTTGCGGAGCAATCGGTTCAGAGGTTCAGTTATCTCAGCACATTGCGGAATAAAGTCTCTATAGAACGCAATCATCCCGAGATATCTCTGTAGGCTTTTGACGTCATGAGGGGGTGGGTACTCCGTTATTGCGCGGAGCTTATCTTCATTCGGGCGCAGCGTTCCGTTATCTACAACAAATCCGAGAAGGTTGATTACAGGCGATGCCAACTGGACTTTATCTGGATGAATCGTAAGGCCGGCCTGACGCATTCGTTCGAGTATGGTATGAAGGTGTACGAGATGCTCCTCGAATGTTCGTGAAAACACCACTACGTCATCCATGTACGCCATCGCAAACTCGTACTTCGCGTCACCGAGGACAACGTCCATTAGACGTTGAAAGCTGGCGGGAGAGTTGGACAAACCAAAGGGAAGGTGAGTGAATTCGAACAACCCCCTGTGGCAAATGAATGCGGTCTTCTTTACATCAGCCGGATGAACTTCGATTTGAAGAAATCCGCGGCTGCAATCGAGGGTTGTGAAAACAGTCGCGTTTCCAAGGGCATACATCACTGAGGAAATGCTAGGAAACGGGTAACTGTCTCTGACTGACACTTCATTTAGGCGCCTGTAATCAACACAAAGCCTTGCTGTGCCGTCCTTCTTTGGAGCAAGGACCACTGGGGAAGCCCATGGGCTTTTTGACTGACGTACTGCGCCTGTGTCGATCATTTCCGATAGCGCCGCATCAAGAAGTTCGCGCTTGTGAGCACTTATGGGTCTGGGATTACACCTCCGCGGGGGTGCATCCTTAGTTTCGATGCGGTGCCGTAGGAGATCGGTTTTCCCAGGTCTTTCCGTGAACATCGGCGAGAAGGGTTCCAGCTGTTGCTGGAGCTGCTTCTGGTTTTCCTCACCGGAACACTTTTGCACGGCTTTGAGCACGCTGTCTGGAAGTAAAGACATCTGCCCGGCAAAGTTTAACGGGAATGTTTCGCCGCGAATACAATCCTGCCGTCTTGTAAACGGCGTTAATTTCGTTTCGCCTCCCAACCAATATCCAGCTTGGGCAAAGTCTAGCAAAACCCGCTCCGCTGCAATGAAATCTCTACCAAGGATCATGGGCACTGGCAGTTCTGGGAGGTATACGAACCGTTGTCTTCGTTTTCAGCCATGAAAAGAAATTCGTAACCTGACTGCACCGGCAGCAGGCAGTACGGACCCCGATGCTACCTGCAATTTCACGTTTGCTGACCGGAGATTATCTTTTTCTTGTTACATTCCGCAAATACAGCATCCCCAATAAGCGATATGTTTGCACCAGTATCTAAAAGAGCGGCCACTGGTGTACCTAGAACATTCACGGTCATACGAGGTTCAAGAGACTTGGGTTTGGCTTCGATTCTACTCACAGCTGGGATAAGCACTGTTGGTTTCTCGTTTAGTGAGGTTGTTCCTACCCCCGTCGGCTGGTGCGAGTCCATTAGCGACCGGCCATCCAGAGCGACCATCCTTGGTGTTGAGAACTTCAAAGCGGCTCTGACGCTGGGGATCGGGCCGGAATCTGACGGGCCGACCTTTGGCTGAAAGGGAATCGCATTAGAGTCCAACTCAAATGCAGTTGTTTCGGGTAGCTTAGGACCGGGAACAGTGGAAGCTGTTCGCCCGGGGATCAGTGCAAAGGCAGACGCGCCGGGAGTCTCAAGACCGCGAACGGTGTGAGCTGGGCGCCCGGGTGTCCATGCAAAATCGGACACGCCGGGAGTCTCGCAACGAAGAGGGAAAGTGTTATGAGCTGGCCGCCCGGTTGTCGATGCGAGAGCAGACACGCCGGGAGTCTCAAGACCGCGAACGGTGTGAGCTGGGCGCCCGGGTGTCGACGCGAACGCGGACACGCCGGGAGTCTCATGACGGAAAGTGTTGTGAGCTGGCCGCCCGGTTGTCGATGCGAGAGCAGACACGCCGGGAGTCTCAACACCGCGAGCGGTGCGAGCTGGGCGCCCGGGTGTCCATGCAAGATCGGACACGCCGGGAGTCTCACAACGGAGAGTGTTATGAGAAAGAAAAAGTGATGGAGGGCCACCGAAGGTCGATGGGAAAGCGTCAGTCCCCGGAGCCCGTGTGAGCCTCCGGGAGGCCCGGAGGCGGCTGCGGCGGCTCGATCTTGTGGATCGTGTTTTCGGCGCGGCCGGCGGAGAGTAGCGATTTCCTACCACCGCCGGCCGTAGCAGTTTCCCTGTGTCTGAGGCTGCCGCCGCTGTTCGCTACATTCCCGGCGTATGTGTCCTGGCCGGCCGCCTCGAAAACAGCGGGACGTGGCCCGCCCGTCGGCTTCGTGCGGTGTCCCGCTCGTACTTGCCCCTCCCGAGCTCCGCGTTACCGGTCCAGAGGCCAAGAACTGATCTTGGCCAACGGAGGGGTTGTGGCGTTGTGAATGTATGCCCTCAAACCCGCTGCGCCTTCGTGATTCATATGCATGAGGATCTAGGGCATTGGGGGACAGGCGCCTGGTTGGAATAGTCTGGTTCTCCCCCGACTCTATGTACCCGTGTGTTTCCAGACCACGCAAATGATGGTTCCAGGGTCATGTTCTGTGGAGGAGGGGGGCGGTATCTAAGTTCCGCGAGGATATCGGCCTGGATGGTGATCGCCACTCGTGCCATCTCGTCTAAGTTCTGAAATGTGCGCCCCCTGAGATGGGGGTGAAAACGCGGGTGGCTTTGGCGGATGGCGCGTTGTACTTTCTCCGCGTCTGGTGCCGCGGCGTCGGCGATGTCGTACAGGCCCTGGAGAGCCCTTACAAACTCGATGAGTGACTCGTCCGGGTGCTGTGTGCGCGCACGCAGCTCGTCCCTGATCCGCATGTTGTAATCCGGAGGCAGGAACTCCGCCCTGAATCGCGCCTCAAAATCCGACATACTTGTGAATTTAGTTTGTCTTTGCCTCCACAGTGCTGCACTGTCTGTCAGTGCAACCGGCAAAAGGCGGGTGAGGACGGTTTCGTCGTCAATTCCCGACGCAGCTTGGTAGTCCCGCAGTTCCGAGACGAACATCGCGACTGACTTTCTATCTGCGTACCCCGAAAAAACCGGAACGCTAAGCGAGAGCCTTAGGTAGTCCCTGGGGGGCGTGCTTCCAACAGGAGTGGGGCTTGAGCGCATCATCTGCTCTCGTTGTATCTGAAGAAGCATGGTCATGGCCACTCTTAGTTCTGCTAGACCACCCTCTGATGCTGCGCCTGCCGGGACTGAGACCGTAGGCTTAGCGTCCGGTTTCTTGTCGCTGGCAGCGTTGTCCGCGAGTGCACCAAGCGTCAAAAGATCGTCCTCACTCACGTTTTTGTCGGCGTCCTCTGTAGACGGCATCGTGTTGTAGTGGAGGCTGCCGCAGGTCAATGAACTTAGGCTTGCGAAGAAACGCCCCCTCAAATGTGGGCAAACTCGGGAACGCAAAATTGGCAATGTAAAACGTGACTATGTAAAACGTAACGTAAAACGAACCCAGTTTGCGGCCATCCTCTCAGACGAGCAGCATATCACGTCTGGGCGCCAGTGTGGGATTTCCCTTGCTGCTACCCGTCTCAAGGAATGACAGAGCACACCGGTTCAACAACACGTAAACATTTAATGACCGCTATCGCCTGCGGCGCGATCCAACAGCCCCCCGCGCATACGCTGCGACGGCCCTTTATCAGCGGCGGAGCGCCGCTCGCGTGGCCAGTTGCCCTTGGCCCCCTCGTGGTCAAGATGACCACTCATGATCGTCGTAGGGGCAACCTGGGCCAACCGCTTGGAATCTCCAGGTTGCCCACAAGGTATGAGCGAGAGTTAGTTCTGGCGCTGAATAACGTCCGCAAGCTTAGTGCACAAAAAAACGTCAAAAACCGCTTGTGACTTGTATATCGGATGTCATCTGCCGAATACCCCTGCTGTGTGGAAGATCTTATGTAGCCCAGACAGAAAGGTGTTTATACAAATATTGAGAGAGCACGATTTCTTTCTTAGGGCTATGGTCGGGGGAATCCTACTGCTACCGTGCAGGGATTGTTCATGTCTCCCTTTTTTTTTGTGACGTGATTGGTGTGAACGGACACTGAGACAAAATGACTCGAGAATTAATTAAAGCGTTCTTTATTTTTTTGTTGGCAAACAGATAATTCAGCGCGCCATGGGTAGCATTATCGAGAAGGAGGTAACGTACCTTCGATCTAACATGAGTGCCAATTTGTAAGGTGATCTCTGAGGCCTCTAGTTGCTTGTTAGGTGTGCGTTTTAATGTGTGTGTGTGTAATCTCTAAGTTCCTTGGTCTCTTTTCCATAGAATAAATTTTAGTTGCGAGTCAGCCGCCATCCTGTCATGTTCGCTTCTTGATCTTCATCCGTGTTTACTAAGGCTATATTTCATCATGTTTAACTGTTACCAACTAGCCCAATTTAAAACCTTACATCAGTTTTTTTATTTATTTAAAAAAATGCGTCCACGAGCGTGACACACCTGCGTATGCTACTAACACGAAGGCGTGCGAATAAGTAACATCAACCAGGTGAAAATACAGTCACCATAAGTGTTTACGAGAACGAGTGAAGGAGACAAAAAAATATATATATATATATATTGCTTTGAAAACAATGATGCTTCAAACTTTTCGTCGCTTGACTTCGTGCCAAGTTTAGGACTATGTCACTTTTCTTATTCCGTTCTCTTTTGCGATTGCAGACAATTAGTTTCTCCAGTCAGATGCTAGCTCCCTTTGCGTTTTACGACCAAAGCCGACTAGAGCCGGCTGGAAATATAAATTTTCCCAGAAAATAATTTCTATTTTTGTTCCCTGTGTTTACTTCACTTTATTTCGTTGGTGAAAATGTTTTATGTTTTCGCTTCTACGGCTAGACCGGAAATATTCACCGTATATCGATAAATAAATATAAAATAGCACAATTTCAAAATTTTAAATTTTGTTATAATAAACTCTACCAATTTAGGATTATTCTCCAGATTCGAAATATATTATTAATTAAATATAAACATACATTAGCCCAGTTTTGCCTTTTTTGCCATCGAACTACCTGGCGCTTTATTTGGGAAGTTATTTTTATTAAAACATGGCAGAATTTTTTTCCAATATAATTAAAAAGTGTTTATGTTACAGGGATGAAGTAATGCGCTCCAAGCAGACGAGATATGATATTTTTACAAACCATAAAAAAATGAAGATGGGTTTCAGCTAAATGATTTGGTAGGAATAGTTGTTAAATACACTTATTGATGACAGTATCGACACAAAACATATCATTACGCAAATTAATAAAATAAAATGAAAAATCGACGCCTTTCCTTTGGCTGTTGCCAAAGGACAATTATAGCGATAGCATTAAGAATTAATTGTCTGCAGTTACAGCCTTGCATGGCATCACGTAGCACTCTGACGTCACGTGAAGGCACAACGCAACACTATTGCTAGAAGTAGGGTTTCGTGTTTTCGGATAAATCCAATAAACTCTGTAAAACACTTGCCGGAAAAACTTTCTGCGATCCAGATTTATCCGAGAGACCAAATTTTGAAGTCACGATAGTAAAATAAAATGCAAAAAAGACGGTATTTTACGAATAAAGTTTGTCGGAGCATAAAGCAAGGGATCCTTATAAAAACAATTGAGTTTTTTTTTTTTTTTTCAATTTTGGATTTTTAATCAGATTAAGTTTCTCGTTTACCTCGGCAAGGTCCGTTCAGTACAAGGGGTCAATGTACTTCTGAATGTGGACCTTGACAAAACCTACTGTTTTGGTTTTCTGGTTGGACTGTACTATTTGGGCTCCTTAGAGGGAGAAGGTGTTATGTTTTTATGACAGAGAAAGATGTGAACCTGTAGACTTCATATGATGAAGAGGGCAGCCGAAGGTTTCATGCGTGTTTGGCTATTTCATAGTACCGACGTTTACTAAAGTAACACTTTTTAAAGATTTGTCGTGGTACAGTCGCAAGTGCGCCAATACCAAATGGAGCCGCAAATGTACATATCGATGCCAGTGATTTTTTATGAATTTAGTTTTCGTTTCTGTCTGGATATCTTTGTTTCGTTTTGAAAAAAATTAAAACAGAGTGCCAAAAATTCTCTGTGGCTCCCGATGTTTAAACAAAGCTTTGACTTCTGAGCGTGATTTGTTTGTCGTCTGCCGAAATAGGTTGCCACCTTTTTCGGCAGGCGAGCGCTGTTGGGGTGAGGATGGGCAAGTGAAGCGACGGCATATTTTCAATTCATGTTGCACGTAGATTAGGCTGCTCTGATAAACCTCGGTATTTCAATGTGTCATTCAAACACTCTACTATAGGAATAGATCTAACTCTGCTCATTTCCATTAAACAACGCGCCTGCAGCTCCATATCCTACCCTTGCGGTGGGGACAGCCCGCGTCCGAGAGAACACATGCCCATCGCGCTCTCCACACTGTAGCGCTTTCGCGCTGCGCCGAAAGAGAGGGTATGCCGCTGACGTGGCGAGATACCGGATTTGCCAAAACAGCAAGGACGGTTGTCTACGCTGTCTCGAAGGCTGTCCACAACGATTGATGGCGACAGCCACCCCTCCCAATTCAAAAAGGGAAATCAACGAGGCTGCACGCGTCCAGCCGTTCTAACTACGCAAAAGCTCTCAGCGCAAAGGCCATCTGCTTTTCCCGGAGTAAGATATATTCCCTAGTAAAGTGTTTGGTAAAAGACTAAGTGACAATAAGAAAGAACTGTAGTCGATGCAGGTGAATGATTTTGCGATTGACAGCTTTGCTAACATTTTGGGTTTCTGTTAGTTTGTTGTATTTGCAAACAGGGTACACACACGTCTAATATACTGGGTGTCTCCCTGAACACCGGCCAAACGTTTAGTATAAAAGCTACGCACCGCAAGGAAAACAAAAGGTGCCGTATTTGACACTGCTGAGTGTCAAATATTATGAGCAGGAGAGCATTCTCGGCAAAAACTTATAAAGTTATTATTAATATATTTGCTCTATTTAAAATAATTGTGCTTTGTTCTATCCTACAGTCTCGGGGTTGTGTTAAGTCTAATCTTGACCAGCTCGTTTTCGCCGTCACTTTCTGTTTTTAAACGCTTCTCCTATTCAGATGCGCGAGATGAATATTTACCGTTTTCAAGAAAATGTTTATGATTCCAGCATTATAAATGGCTTTTCTAATTTATATTAAAAATAACTCACTGTCTTTTTTATTTTGGAATTATTTATTATCGTTGAGACACGAACACTTTTGAAAACAAATCTCACATTTATAGCCCTAAACATGCAAAGCATAAGTGCCTATTTAAAAAAAAAAAAAAGTATGAATGAGCAGAAGAATCTTATAATTAAGCAATGCTTCTATCTCCTTTATCTTAGTTTATGATGTTTGTCAGCGCTGGGCACAGATAATATACGCAATAATCCCTGCCTCTTGGAAAGATTCGATAGTATATAGCAAAACAGAGATTGTCCTGGATTAGATAACTAAATCGTCTTAGTTCCCTTTGAAGCGGGTGTATTTCAAAATGCCCCATCCATATTTGAACCTTGGGCATTTCGTCCCATTTTCGTTTGTTCCTTCTCGTTTGAACCTTCTCATAAGATCTGAGTCTTTTTTTCGCAACGGGGCCCATTCTCATTTTACCCATGAAAAAACAGCGAGTGCGCAGGCGAGCTGGTGGATTTTGATCATGATGTAGAAAACCCGAGACTGTGGTAAAAGCAGGGAAACTTGGTCGAAGAAGAAAGACAGGGGAAAAGAACGTCTCAAACTCAGCTACTGCGTTTATTTCCTCAATGTCTTATATACCCACAACCTAACCAGTTAAGAGAGAATTAGAAAGAGGTTCGCTTAAAGTGCTGCAGACAGATAAATCCGGCAAGTCCGCTATCCTTCCGTCGACAATGTTCGAAAGAAAATCGTCTGACGCTTTGAGTTCTCTTTTTGTTGAATGGAGGGGAAATATTGGTATATTGAAAAAAAGTGTTGTAACGGTTTTAAAGGAAGATGGGTTAGACGCACTGGCAAAAAAGGTTACGAGCCAAACAGGAATGACGTTAAGTGTAAAATTTTTTTTTTAAAGATCACAAAGTAGACTTGCCCTTTCGTGTAGTGGTGAACGAGAATGGAACTTGGCAGCACACCATCTCGCGATTTCTTCAACAAGGATTGAATCTTGTGCAGCTTGAAAAAAGTCTGGCCCTTAAGAATTCGAATGAATTGATCAGTATCCTGGAAGGAATTCATGAACAGAGATGTTAGGTAGTCTCCATGGACATAAAGGACTTATATTATTCGCTAGAGAAGGCACGTCTAATGCAGAGGGTTCGTGAGGCTTTAGAATTAAATTTGGTTCATTTTCAATCCAACTTGGGAATAACGGTGGATAGTTTTTTGTCAATTCCGGATCTGTATTTTCAGGCAACGGTAGTCGAGTACAATGAACGCAAATTCGTACAAAGAGATGGCGTATGTATAGGTTCATCGGTTGCTCCAATGCTAGCAGAAATATACCTTAACAACATGGATGCTGCCGTAACGGATAAATTGAATTGTATTTCATCGAGTACGGGCTTTGTAAGGAGATATGTCGATGACATATTCATCTGCTCACTTCGCGAAGAGGATATACTCGAGTTGGAACGGACAGTGAGGGGAGCGGCGCCGGAACTTAAGTTCACCTTAGAAAAGGCAGACAAAGGTATTTTACAATTTCTGGACTTACGCATTCACGTGGAGGCGGGTATATGTTGGGAGTACGGAAAAAAGGCCGGAAAACCCGTTTTGAGTAGTAAAACTTGTCATGCTAAATCAGTAAAAGCAGGTGTAGTCAGGTCTCTAATCAGCAACGCACTGGATAAGTCGTGTGCCCATTTTATGGGTTGTGCGGTAGAAATGCAATGGTCAAGGTTAGAAGATGCAGGCTATGACAGTGTGTTCATAAAAAGACAATTGGAATTACAGCAAAAGGCTAAGCAACGACCAGAAAAGGAAGCGAAAAGGCATTATGCGGTTATTTCGTATTTTCACGCAATTTCTCATAACCTTAAAGCATGCGCAAAAAAATTTGGGATAGATGTAGCTTTTAAGTCCGACTTTAAGCTGAACCGTTTGACACCGTTTCAGACGAGTCAGAAAGTGTGTCAGAAAGCGCACCGTGATAAGTCGGTTGATTGCAAGGAAGGAGTGGTCTATGAAATAAGACTGGAATGCGGTTTCAAGTATGTGGGACAAGCGGCAAGGTGTGTAAATGATAAATGGGTAGAGCACAAAAGAAACGTAAAAATAAACGCATCCAATTCAGAGATTGCTAAGCACATTAGTGAGTGTAACGATTGTACGGCACATTGGTCGCAAACTGACATTGTGCACAGAGAACGCAACAACAATAAGAGGCTCATAAGAGAGACAGTTCGTATCAAATCCATCGGTAATTGTATCAGCCATGCTTCGATGCAACTCGGAAGTAGTTACAAAAAGTTTCTTAAAATGTAATTTTTTTTTAATAGTTGTAAGTGAACGTGAAATTAGTCATTTTGCGGGCAGGGGTTCAGTTGGAAGTCTTATCAGTTTTCGTTTAGATAAAGCACAGCCTTTCCAGACTCCGGCTGGAATGGAAGTGGGTCCATGTGTTTGTTTTGTTTGTTTTGTTCAAGATCCCAAGCTTTCAGTTTTGGATTGAGGTCACCGTTAACGGTTGAGGTGAAGACCAGTGTGGGTAGGATTGTATACATAACAAAGGTTGACCTTGTGACGTCGGTGGTCTGTGGTTAGGTTGTGGGTATATAAGACATTGAGGAAATAAACGCAGTAGTTGAGTTTGAGACGTTCTTTTCCCCTTTCTTTCTTCTTCGACCAAGTTTCCCTGCTTTTACCATAGTCTCGGGTTTTCTACATCATGATCATTTTACCCGTTTCAGAAAAAGTCCCATTCGCATTTGAACCTTGCGTACTTCATTTATTTCTCATTTGACCCGTCTCGTTTGAACCATCTCATAAGATCCGAATCGTTTTTTTTTTGTATTTTTTCGCAACTGTGCTTATTTTTATTTTGCCCGTTCGCGCTACGACCGACTCTCACTAGTTCGGCATGCTTCTACCGTCGTTACGCTTCCGTGGCTTTGTTGGTGAGTCTTAACTTGTTCTGGCCCCAAACATACCCTCCGATATAGTATTTCATGTGTATAGGGTATACACTCTGAAAGTCGTATAATGTCTACGCCCCCCCCCCCCCCCCGCCCTCCCTTCCTCCCCACCTCCCCCAACCTTGGTTGACACCATTTTTCTGTATTCGAAGAAAGGGATACCATCTGTTTCCGACAAACATCTTCGTTTTATTTCACACATCACACAGTAGTACTAAGACTTACCTGCAACTTTTTCACACATTTATTTCTCCGGCTGAATCTCTCAACAATGCTTACAGTCAAGAAAAAGCTTGGCCGATCTCCAGAAATTGAAAAAGCGAAATGACGCCGCTTTTGATACGGCCTTCAATGTCAACTAGTTTTTGTGGCCTTGCGAACGTATGGCCCCTTCCCCGTTCCCAACTTGAAGCAAGAAGACTTGTTTGGCTCTCGTCTCTCTTAATTAAATCAATTAGTGCGAAGGGGTTCGGGTGAGCTTTTCCCGGTATTCCTTTAATTTTTTTATTTATTTGGTGCCATGTCTCCATGTGGTTGTTGGTTTGGGTCCCCCGTTTCCGTGGTAGTTCTGCTGCTCCAGTTAGAAAATGCCACTCATCCAAGTCGCGTCAAAGTAATCCAGCAGTCCAATTGGCTCCGGAATATTGTCACAAAGGACAACTGATGAGGCGGCAAATAACTAAAGAAAGTAAACGTTTAATGGGGCGAACTTGTGCCCAAAAATAAAGAAGGAAACAGAAGATAACAATAGAGCGTCGCGGGCGTCGAAGTCGGCATAAGCGCAGAGTCGAACGCTGGGGCGAGACTGACTGCGGCTCGCCACGCGGAGCCTCTTATGTACACGCGTGGGGTTCTGGAAGATTCCGCGTAGAAGGTTCTGCGTGCAGAACATTCCGACCTCGAATGAGCAACACGGTTCTCGAATTTACCAGAACTTCGTCAGAGTCAGAGTGAACAAAAATGCGTCCACGCGGCCAGGATTCGAACCCAAGCTTTCTGCGTGGAAGGCACGCGCGATAACCGTTAGGCCACGAGCGCGCTGCCTGCTTGGTCAGCTGCGCTCGCGGCAATATCATGCTGACGCAGAAACGCCCAGCCACGATTGATGTCAGAAGGCGGAACAAAGGAAAGTGCTATGAGCTTACGAATAAGCGCCATTAGCTGGCTGACACCTGGATATGCGATTTGGAGCCGACCCCCCTGAACCAAATCCCACACTCTTTGCGAAAAATAAAAGTGGCTCTTTCGAACAGCAGCTTGAGGAAACAGGGCGCATAGAGCACCAATAATCGCCGGCTCAAAATCTGCCATGAAAATGGCATGGATCGAGAAAGCAATCCCAGGCGATGTGAGTGCACCTTTGAGCACTTCAAAGGCACGGACATAGATTTGTCGTAACCAGCTCGACAGCAAAAAGTAAACGGCTGCGCTATGCATGCCGTGAGTTACAACATGCAGAGTTACAAGTTGGTCATGGATGTGGCGTACAATAAAAAACATCCCGTCCTCAAAAATAGTTTCGATTGACGACAGCCGCTGCCTTCCATCTCGTGTTACGAAGGAAAGTATGCAAGAGGGAGCAGTGTGGTCGTCGATGATCAGGAACGGCTCTGCGCTTTCTGTATTTTTGTGGGTTTCGTTTAGTTGCACAGTGTCGGCTGATAAAGGAAGCGGTGACTGCGCTAAGCGCCACTTCAGATACATCGTATCTTTCAGGCTGGCAAATGTGGGCACTTCTTCTGCGACTTCATCTGGCACATAAAATAAATTTAGTGATTGGGCTCAGCTAACTTTGCATAATACTACGTTGATGTGATAGATGTAATAATTTGGCAACATACTGTACAACAGATTCGGAGAAGTTCCTCCTTAAACAACCTTGGCACGGCCGTATTGGGTTTGAATGCAGCTGCCTTTTTCGGCGCCACTCGCAGCTGGTTCTGTACAAGCGTCGCCTCGTCTAGTGCATGATTGTGGCCGTCTAGAAGTAAAAAAAGACGTAAATATGCAATGACACTTTAACTGACTGTAAGCTTGTACTAAATGGGGCTGGTAAGACTAAGTAATGAACGAAAACAAATAGCACAGATTTCTATCATGTCTAAACAGACCGGCAAAAACAAACGAATATAGCAGCTTACGTGATCTGCTCTTCACGTTCTCTTCAGTTAAGATCTAAGCCAACTGAGGAGGATTGAAATGCGATGAACGAAACGGGAAAGGGCCAAATGCGACAGGTCAAAACTAGAAGATCTTTTTGAGAATGGTTGCTGGCCATGGGTGGTTATCATTTGAGCCCGTTTTCGTTTCGCCCTTCTCCCTTTGCCCTTCTCAATAATATCTTCTTGTTTTGACCCGTCGCATTTGGCTCTTTTCCGTTTTGTTCTTCACATTTCAACCCTCCTCATTTGGGCCTGTTCTTGTTTCGCCCTTCTCTCTTGGTTCTTTCCAAAACAACCTCTTTAAAAAAAAATATTTTTTTTTCGGGTAATATTCATAAATGCATAAATTAATGTGTGTGTGTATGTGCCACGCTTGCGGCTTACTCTCTCTGCTAAGTATTTCAGCTGTGCGTCGAGGTCGTCGAGTAAAGCTACTGGCTGACAGTAAAACAGAACAACTTATACCAGCCAGATCGTATTCTGAAAATGTCACCTTTTTTGAGGTCGCTCGACTTGGAACAATGCCCCCACTTCTATAGACAGGATGTCTTTTTTTTAATTCTTACACATTTGTTTAAGAAAAACGTAAAAGCTACACTAATGCGGTTTGTGCAGGTGGGTTATACGGCCAGGCGGACATTATGTGGGTGGCTAATCTTTGCGATAAGTCGGCTAATTAATTAAAATCCGTTAATTACCTTTTTAATTACTGAAAATATACATGTGGTTTCAATTAGAAACTCGTAGAGCATCATCGAAAACCGCTAAATCAACTATTTTTGGGAAGAATATAACGTCGGGGCAGCATTTTACGGCGTTCTGTACAAACGCTTCATTTGGACGCGCTTCTAGATTTCGGTTTCTTATCGAAGCGCATCACCGCTCCCGCGGTCCTGCTCCCCAGTGGCTGAGACGCGCAACACACGTGCGCCCTACTTCCCTCCATTCTACAAGGGAGGCGAGGGGGTGGCTTCGCGCCGCGACCACCGGGGAGCAGGACCGCGGGCGCAAACCGAAATCTAGAAACGCGTCCAAATGAAGCGTTCTTAAAGAACGCCTTAAAATGCTGCGCGGCGTTATATCGTTCTAAATATAGTGGATTTAGTGGTTTTCGATGATGCTCAGCAAGTTTCTAATTTTTAATTGGAACTATATGCCTATTTTTACTAAGTAAGACGTTAGTGAACAAATTTTAATTAATTAGCCGACTTATCGCAAAGATTAGCCACCCACATAATGTCCGCCTGGCCGTATAACCCACTTGCACAAACCGGATTACTCTAGCTTACACGGTTTTTTTTTTTTTTAACAAATGTGTAAGAATATAAAAAAAAAAACACCTTGTATATGTTACCTCTGTTCAAACAGAAATTCCAAAACAAATGTGCATCGTTTTTTTTTTTATTTTTTAACGTTGCGTTGAGACGGTTCGCAGCCCCAACCATTGAACACCGACATCGAGTTCGAACTCTGTGGAAATGCAGAATGCAAGTTCTTCTGTTTCAAAATGCAAGCTTGCGCGTGTTGGTAAAGCATGATGATTGAAACGTACAGCACAAACAGACGGGACAGAGTTTCTGTGGTGCCGTATTTGCATAGAATTTACCATGAATTAAAGCAAATAGGAAAGCGAGTAGACGTCAGCTCTTTTCTGCCCCTAACAAGTTATCAAAGCTTCGCACAAATACGGCATTTAGGTTGTACTAAGAAGAATCAAAATCGGTTGGTTCAATATTCAGAAAAAGTTGTTTATAGACCCCTTTCGAAATACTGCCCTCTGCTGGCAGCTGTAAAATCCATGCACGACGGCGGACTAAAACTTGAACGCTACGGCCCACTGGAAAAACAAACACCCACAGAAAAAGGTGATGAACGCAGTGACGTTGCACTTTCGACGCTGTATGATCGTCTCGTCTGCTCATATAGTGTTGGCCACGCTCTGACGTTCGCTATCTTATGGAATGAATTGCACATTCCTCGATGCAGTTGTTCCATTACTGTGCGAGGGTTCCGACCTTCTAATAATCGGAACGTTACTTTCGCAAGGGGTCTATTCTATTCCGCTTTCCTGTAGTAAAAAGTACGTAAGTCAGACTGGCGGATGCCTGAACGATAGGCTGAGAGAACGCTATTACAATGTAAACAGGTATCAGGAGTCCAGGACCACTGATCTCTATTTTAGTAGGCTGGATCGCGGATCGGGAGCCCGTCGGTGTCGCCAGCGACGGCCATTGCTTGACACCAGGCAATACACGCAAGTCTATGGGAGAAACGCACAAACGTAAGAATATTGAAGCATGTACGCCGTGCACGGATGCGGGTATTTTATGGTGCGCTGCGATCCTTATGTCGAGTGTTTGGAGATCGAATCGGTATTTGTCAAACGTCCGGTCGCCGAATAAAAAAATCAAACGTACCGGAGCACCCACGGCTGAGCTGGCAAGCTTGCTCTCGTAGTGGAGTAAACAAAGGAACTTGCTGTCAATAAGACCGTCCTTAGGGAAGCCCAGAAGTTTATGAATGACAAAGAAGTTCCATCTCGACAGCGGCATTCCGGGAGTGAGCGAATGGACCTTTTTCACATACCGACGGCACCAGGCGGTGGCTGTACGAACTAAAAATCGAGGAAGTGACCTACCTGCGCTACCAATCGATAATGGGAGCTACGCTACCAGTTTCTTCGCTCTCCGAGCAGCGGCGCGTGCCCAACGCGACTCTAAAGAGGGGGATCTGTGGCGTCCACCCAAACGTCATGTTTTTCTTTCCGTCCACTTTCTTTTTTTGTGTAACACAATTATATATATGTTGCAATTACGTGTTCTACTCGCTGATCCACAGCCTCCTTCCGAATTTCCTCGATTTCTAGTGCCGACTTCCGCCGCTTGGCATCGAGTGCTCGCGCGTGCGCAGAACGCTTCTCGGAAAAGGTCCATTCCGCGTAGCAAAGCTTTCGAACTTGTCGTCTGCTAAACCCAACTCAACGAAACCGCCACCGACTCCGCGGTCACTCAAGGTGACTCTCGCCTCATTGAGCTGCACTACAGCGGAGTCACTCTCGACCACAATATATTTATTTGTAAGAACTGCGGGGGTTGTCAGTTTTATTGTTTGTACGCAAGCTATTTGACGGGCTTATCGAAAAGCATCCAAAGCGTTTCAGTGCCGACAACAGCTTTGAAACAGGCGAAAACGTCACTTTTTCTCGTTCTTCCCATAGAGTCCCATGCATTGGTTGGTGTCAATCAATGGCCGCCGGTGGCGACACTCGGCCCCAGCTGCCGAGGCCGCGGTCCGCGATCCAGCCTACTACAATAGAGATCAGTGATCAGGACACTTAGCCATTCATTCTCGTGACCGTGGGTGTGATGCAGATTTCAAAAAAAAAAAATGATCAGTCATTGGAAGAAGCGGTAATGGCCTGATTTATCGAAGCGGAGATGATTGCGTGCCTAAACAAAATTACACCATCTTCCCGAGGGGAACCATGGGGTGATGCGGAGCATCGCGGATCGTTATTCGAGAGTTTTAGGGAACCGGAACAAAATACGATCGATAAACAAAAACGATCGATACCTTGGATCGGGCGAGTCGACCGATCGTGTGCCTCTAAACGGCTTTGGGGGAACCGTATTTGCAGACGATAGCAGACGATTGGTACAGGTCGCGCCCCCTGGCAACGGAAACCTGCATCGGCCTCATCGAGAAAAGCAAATTTGCGTGTGTTTGTACAAATCGCAGAAACTGAAGTAAATAAAAATCGCATCCTATAAATATAGATAACCTAAAACAATGTATACCTACTTATAGTTCGTCTTGCTTTTTTTACTCGAATGAATGCGCTTCCGTAATACAAAACCTGGCGCTCCATGGCGTGTCGCCACTGGCACTGCGAAGTTCTAAAATGTTCGTCTGCTAAAGGAGCAGACGAGCTTTCCGACAATGGCGCTCGATCTTTTTGACGATGGCTTGAAGTTGGCTCTATTCGGCGAAAACAATTTCCAAAACGTTATTTTGTACGACTGTCTGCGCACTAAGAGAAGGCACTTGTTGGCGGCAAGGCATGGGACGTTCAACTTGGCGTCGATGGACGAGGAGGACGTCGTACGGCAGTTCAGGTTCACAAAGGAGGATCTGCCCCATCTCCGATCGGCGCTGCGCATCCCGGAGACTTTGACAGCCAACGGCTGAATCTGGGTGTCGGAGGCTCGTTTGCCACCGTTTCTTTTTTTTTTTCAGTTTACCCGATTTATATTCTCGGGGAATAAAATAGTTCCTCGGTCGTACATGGTAACTTGTTTTGTATGTCATACGTTCTTCTCAGTGGGCAAGCTTTGGTGTTTTACATCAACCAAATATGATGCTTACTCCAACCACGTCCTGATATGCTGAAAAGTCGCCGACAGCAAACTCGATTTGACACACAAATAAGAACACGCTCGCGCGCGCTTATCATCAACATTCGAAGTCGTCTGCCAGCGATCCTGTGTCTTTCCCTCGAGGCCCACTGCAGGGTCGAGTATTAATAAAGTTATGGACAAATAAAACTAAATATTAAATCGCGAAGAAAATACAAAAATAACAGAAATATAATCACTTTCTCAGGTTGAGGCGGTCATTTTTCTTGTACAAAGTTACGAGGAGGTCAATCCGTTCGCTCCTCGCAACACGAAGTTTTTTTTCGACGCCGCGTTTGAGCCTTTAAGGACGTCATCCCAAAGGGCTGGAGTAAAAAAAGGATTAGTGCCTAGCACCTCCCGAAGTAGGAAGGTATCATCTTCCGCTGAAAACCGCTTGCGAGGAGGAGGCGGAGGGACCGAGGTAGATACGGCGCCCATGTTGCTCCCTTACGGTAAAGATAGCAGACGATCACGGTCGTACGCCCGCGAACCAGGGTTGGGCAGTATCGCGATACAAATGTATCGCGATAGTATTTCAGAAATACATTTTGTATCTGTATTTCTGTATCGCGATACATTTTTTCACCAGTATCTGTATCCCTGTATCGAAATACATTTTGAACGTTTCTTTGTATCGCGATACAATCAGGATGAAATGTATTTCGTTACATTTTTCGAGAAATACTCCCCCCCCCCCCCCCCCCCCGAAAAAAAAAAAAAACAATTCCGAACGCATTTTGTTTTAAAACTTTTGACGGCACTAGGGTTAAGGATATGCTGGGGCATTGTTACTATGCTCACCAAATTTCCTTCCGATTCTTCAAAATATTTTTCTATGCGTCCTCTTCTCTCTTTTGAGAAGTGTTGCGTAGTCGGGAAATCGAATCAGGTGGCGTACCAGGAGTGGAGTCAGAGCATCTTCTGCCGCAGGTCCTTAGGCAGGGATTTCTTGAGTCATTGTTTGCTGGCATCCAATGCCCGCTGCTAATCGTCAATCTTGCCTTAGCGGACACAGCCGGCAAAGCTGAGTAACAGTCCGTTGCAGCACGAACCTGGCGGTGGTTGACTTAAAATAGTAGGATGACTCACGCTGTGAAGTTCAACACTTATTCGAATGCGTCAGGGGCTGCGCCCGTAATACTGCACGGCTTAAGGGTACGTCATCAGCCGACGTAAACATGACCCGCTGCTCTGGTGATCCGACACCCAGGAAGGAGGTCAGACGTGGCCTCGCTGTGCCGACTCAGACTTCGTACACCTGCGACTCGTCTCGAACTCGCTGTTTCTCGGAGAGCTCGCACCTGTGCCGGCAATATCAGGTCGCAATTCACGAGGTCTCTGTTTGGATGATGCGAAACTTGAGGACCGCAATCCATGCGCCGGTGGCGGAGGGTCGGCAGGAGGAACCTTCACAGCAGAGATGCCACCATATCGTTTTTTTCAACCGTAATAGAAGATAAGACATGTGTTCCAGGATGCTTCAGGTGGTCCACTATTCTCAAAAATTCCAAATGACACTGCCTGCACGATCTTCAACCAGGTAACTCACAACGAAAGTATGTATTGTCCTTTCATACGGCAGCGTGGTAAAGTTTAATGTTCAAGGCCACAACTACAGATGAAAAATACCAGTTCATTCCACCGTGACCTCATGTGATCAATGTTGACAAGGGCGTCCTTATTGAACAGGGGCGTGGTGACGTATTCATGGGATTTAGGGTGACGTATAATTTATTTAGAGGTCGAAGTATTTTCGAATCCCTCGTAAGAAAGACAAGATGTCAGGAAAGGGACCGCGGTCAGTCCTTGATGAAACGTTTTCTTGAGTCCATTGAAGACTTCTCGTCGTCCGAAACAACTATTTTCAAGGCAAACCACGGGAAAGTAATTTCGGGATCAAAAACTTCCACTTCAAACTTCATCTCAGTTTTCGTCTCAAACAAATTTGAAAATGTATTGCAGTATCAGTATTTCTGTATTTGTATTTCTGCCCTCCCTGGAATGTATTCCTGTATCTGTATTTCCAAATACTTTTTGCCTCTATTTAAAATGTATTTCCGATACGTATCGCGATACATTTTTACAGATGTATTTTAGTATCAGTATTTTAGCTACTATTTTAATGTATTCCAGTATTTGTATTTCCAAATACTTTTTTGAGTATTTCTGCCCAACCCTGCCGCGAACCGATCGTTGAGCCGTGTACGGTACGACCACGAAAAAAAATAAATAAAGGAAAACCTGTAACTTTACTGCTGTGCACTTATTAAAACTATCACCCAATATTTAAAGGGCTCGTTTTATAGGATATATGTGATTAGCATTAGAACACAAATTTTTAATTTATGCAACATTTTTAAACTAAAAAGTATCCAGATCCTTGATCCAGAAGGCTGTTGCTCACTCTGTTGACACTACCGATAACCCTCAGTCATAAAGCAGCTGTAAAAACGGGTGATAAGAGCTCGAAATGCACATCGCAACCTTTGTATGGAAAAAAAAAAAACTTAAAATATGAAAAAAAAAAACTTAAAATATAAAAAAAAACTTAAAATATAAAAAACTTAAAATATAAAAAATCTTAAAATATGAAAAAACTTGAAATATAAAAAAATTAAAATATCAAAAACTTAAAAAAACGTAAAACATAAAAAAACGTAAAACATAAATAACGTAAAATGCTAAAAACGTAAAAAAAAAAAAAAAAAAAAGTGAAGCCGGGTTTGAATTCACCACTACCGCTCCGCTACGAGCTCACGAAACGGACGCTCCAATCCACTGCGCCACTGAGCAGACGCTTTTCGCTGCTACTAAACATTAATTTATTTCTATTGAGGATGTATTGTTGCGTTTTGATCTCTATTCTCTTTCTTACTTGCTGACTCCAACTTTATTCACTTGCTGTCACATATGGCGCTCCTGCCAGGCACGACCACAAGTTATTTTATTTATGTTTGAAGCCAAGGCACGCTCTCTCCGCCAGCGAAATAGCCGTTTTGCTAACCAAGCGAGACCGTCCATGTCGGCCATTGGTCGTGCCGGTCGGGCCTTACGGTTCGAGCAGCGCATTACGGTAAGATCGCAGGAGACAAGCGCATGCGCACTTCGTACCGGAGGGCCCATCGTACCGTATCGGATGTGCAAAAACGGTTCCCTAAACCTCTCTAGTATCAACTGGGCTCCGGAAAGCAGTTTGATTGAACCGGTGCAGTTTGCCGGTCACCGGTCACATGTTTTTCAACATGGTCACCCGTTTGAATAAACGTGCGACAAGTTTTCCCAAGCGAGTGCCCCATTTGCCCAGACGAGTGACCCCTTTGCGCAGTGACTTGTTTTCCCAAACGAGTGACTTGTTTTCCCAAACGAGTGACTTGTTTTCCCAAACGAGTGACCGTTATGACTGATCTTATTGACCCCTTTGAGTCATACGGGTGACCCCTTTGACAAACGGGTGACCGGGATGGCTAAACTGTTACCGGTATCAACCAGTTTGCTCTCCTACAGGCGTCAATTTTTTTTTTTTTTTTTGATCAGAGTATTGCCAGTTTGCAGCATCCAAGCTAGTAATCATTTCTCCTGGACATCCATTTTGCGTTAGTTTTATTAGCACAGGCTTGCTCGCACTCTAATGAAACATAACTAGACTAGATATATTTTTATTTTTTTGTAACATTTTCAGATTAAATACTCTTTCTTTATCCATTATTTATTTTCACTGTAACCCACCCCCGCTCTTTTTTTTTTCTGCTACTACGACATTTGAAGTGCTGGGGCTATAGAAGCCACTTCAAATTGCACTTAAAACTTTCTCAATCTTGTTAACCTGTCTCGTATATCAAATTAAGCTGGTACTAACTGTAAACTTCGTAACGTGCGGGACTCCAGAACTCACCTCTAACAGCGCCGCGGATGAAGCTGCATGAGCGCCGTGTCGCATTCCAACGTATGGAACACCGTGATTCTTAAAGAGAAAGGTGAGGAGCTGAACAACTTATATAGGTGCGCGATCGAGAAAAGGCCGGTTCACATGCAGCGGAGCGCTGAGTGAGCGCCTCATGGTTGCTGAAAGCAGCGCTCATGTGGCACCGACTTGCGCGTGACGTAGCGCTCGGTTAGCGCTTCAGCAGCGCGCTCTCACGCTCCTTGCGCCGTGCTTGCTGGTGCGGAACAGCGCGTGCACGGCGATTTCGTTGTTGCTGTTTTTACTTTGGTGGTGAAAGAAGAGCAAGTAAAAGATCCGCTCTCCAAGCTAACGGTTGGGCAGACGATCCAAATTCATGGACGTTGAGTGACTATTTGTTTGGGTACGACCTCATCGCTTTCTATTCGACATGCGTGACCCTGGTTTCAAGGACACACAGTCAGAAATAATAAACTTTGTAATAGCTCTGTGTCTCGGTCCTTCAGCCTTTGAAAACGGTTCGCCGCGTTGCTGTATGTGTCTTGATGGCGAAAGATTCCGCGCACCCAGGAAGCTCTTCTGGGCCGTCCACACACATATGCACTAATTGCGTACGTGACAGCATTTATCACTTTTTTGATTTTAGTGTTCTACATGTCTGCCATTGTGCTGCTGATGCACACCCAACAACAGGAACCGGAACCGCAGTACACGAGCTAATCCGCAGCGGCAACCGTGGTACAAGAACCGCTATACTCCGTTTCACCTTACGTTGGACCGCGGCGGAAGGCTGGGGGCTGTGACGCGACCCAGACAAGTTGTTCCTACGCATCGCGAAGTAGCGCCTCAAAGACCTTGGGCAGTACGAAGCGGGGTAATACTTTAGCCTTAGTTTAATATTTTTTTGTCGTGTACCATCGACACAAAAACAACTTTTGTATTCAAAAAGAGCTTTCAAACGTGATATTTAACACATAATTAGGTAGCATGTTCGGAGAAATTAAACTTTTGGTTGGCAACGCTGCCGTTGCGTTCGTTTCTTCATGCGTTCGGTTCAAGTTTGCTTTCCATTTTCGTGACGTGTTTAAAAAAGATATTTCTTCCAAAGAGAAGTTTTTTATTTAAAAGTTATTGTGCACTCTGTAAAACTCTGTTAAATGTTTATTGGAAGCAATCATTTCAACTTTACAAATACTTTTTGCCTATGTTTAAGATGTCACCGGACAAATTGCCGTTGTTTGCGTAATGGCTGCCATGGCTGCGGTATCGTCAAGCGTGTCTCCGTCAAAGGCGCCGGTACTTCCATCGCCAGCTCGCTTCCAGACGACATTTGCTAAAACCTCGTTTGGAAAAGAGGCGCGCCAAGTTGTGCTGAACGTTTACTACAAGCTCCGTTGTGAGTCTCCGAACGAGTCTTACAAGGCGATCGTCCAAAGAACGTCTGAGCTGACAAGAGTGGGCTACTCCACGATCTTCAGGTGGAAAAAACTCGTTCAGTCGAGTTCTGATGGCACGCCGTTGGTACCTTCGCCCGAGCGAAAAAGAAAGAGGTCTGCCCCGCCTACACCTAGTCTGCTGGATTCTTTCGACCGTGGAACGTTGCGGCTCATCGTGCACGATTTTTTTCGTCGCAACGAGTGTTCGACGTTGTCAAAGGTAAGGGCGCTTTTTACAAACATACTTCACTAGAGCGAAAGAAACGCGTTGACACCTTCAACTACCTATGGTTTATTAGCCACAGTCACTAATATATGCTAAATTACTTAAATCACATGAGCGCCACTCGTCATAATTGCATGGGCCCGAGTTTTTCCAATGACATGAAGCAGACATGATATTAAAGCTGCACGTATTTGACGACCCATTTGAACTTCTCAGTCGATAGAGATAAGCTGTTAGCGTTGTCATTATAACAACCACTTTTTATTTTCAACTGGAGCACTCCACAGCGCTACATAGCGAAACTGAAGAAACATAGCTAAATTATGCACATATGTACAGAGCGCGACACTGTTAGCGCGAACAAGCGATCGCCGGTTTTTCCAGTTTTTCTCTTTGAAACCAAGGGATGTCATCCAAGTTGTTATTGCTACGGAAAGAGCTCATGTAGTTCTATAATGTAATCGATAAAATTTCGGGCTCGCTAATACTATTTAGAAGTAAAATGCGAAAATGCGCCGATGTCGTGTTCGCGCTAACAGTGTCGCGATGTGTACATTGGTATCGTAGCAGTTTTCATTTTTTCGCAGAAGCCTTGCCGAAAAATAATTGACATTACAATAAATTGCTACAAGTATAATGTAGTCAAAGTGATCGTATACAGCAATATTTCAAAACAAGTTTAAAAAAGCAATATTTTCAACTTATGTTTACAGGTCTTGGAGGTTGCTCGGGACAATGACAAGTTCCCCAAGATCAGCCGCACAACGCTGTGGAGAGCTCTGGTGGATCTGGGATTCACTTTCGTCAAGCGCAACAGGAACTCGTTGTTGATGGAGCGCACAGACCAGGACCCGTTTGCTCGAAGCTGGTTAACTAACCGCGGTTAACCGGATTTCCCTACGAGGGGGAATTTTAGGTCACGTGACCTGCAGAGTAGGGACGCCGGAGTCAAATAGTACCTAGCATCAGACAATATGGCTGCTACGGCTGCTACGGCTGCTCGTCACGCTTGGGAACATTTATGTTTACGAAGATGCGTCATCCTCGTGCCACGAAAGGGACATTTCAACGCAGAGTCTACAGTCGGAGTCGACGGCAGCTCGCCCACCTACGGACGGCAAGCGTGCTTTGGGAGCAGGGCTACGCTTGACTGGTCACGTCAAGTTCGAGTTCACGCATCGCCCTCTGAAGTGGACTCGTTTCAACGAATGCTACAGTCAGCGGGACCTTCAAAATATATTACCTAGGTGAGTGCCGCGATGTTTCACGAGAAAGTTATGAGATCGTACCGCTATCAAAATGCCATGTCAGCAGATCTTGCGCTGTAATCAACGTCCAGCTTTCTTTTTTTTTCACTTTTAAAACCTACCTTGAGCCGCAATCGCATGGTAGTGAAACAAATCTGTCCGAAAAATTGCCTCTAATCGCGGAGTCTGGTTTATAGTACAGCTCGCCGTGTATTGTATTTGCAGCGCATCCACAACACCGACGACCCCCTTGCAGCGGGAGACGGTTCAACGAAGGCAAGATGTAGACTAAAAACTTTCCTCGGAAGCAAATATCTGTTAACTGCCGGCACGGATCCCGGCACGGCATTCGATCGAACTTCGGTACTGTCGTCTCCGACCTTGTACAACTGGGAAATAAACAAAGCTTCTATCATGAAAGAATGTCCATGTTTTCGCTTGTCTTTCGTCAATTTATTTTGTTTTGGGATAACTAGATGTCTTGTTAGGATTATAAAGAGAGACATAATTACGTAGCAGACGATCACAACCAATCTGAAATCGAAAATGAGTCAGGCGACATCAAGGATCAGCATGAAACGGCAGAGGAATTGGACATTGGATGAACAATTACAACTAATTCGGGTAGTGGGGAAGCGAAAATATCAAATTGTGGGGAAGTTCAGTGCTACGATCCCGACCCAAACAGAAAGACAGGCATGAGCTGTTTGCGCACCCCAGACCAATTACAGCAGTGTTGGAGGAACGTTTTATAGAAGACCAGGCGGCTATACAGGTTATACAAGAAGCACGAACAGCGCACAGGTAAGTTCATTGCATTCTTAAGTTAAAAAAAGATATTGCATTGCTTTAGTGATAATATATGGACAATCAAACCTAGAAACGTGTATGTGGACATTTGTATATTTGTTCACCTTTGCCCTCTGCTGGGAGTCGACTTTTCATCTTCTAAGAACAGCAGTAAAAGCAGTGTTACAGCACCAGAAGACCATTTATTGCAGTTTATGTACAAGTTCTGCACAGGCTGTCTGGAACTCGTAAAACAGTTCTAGTGGAAGACCCAAAACTTTGGACACAATATTAACACACATTTTTAGAGAGCACCATGGTCCAGGCCAACCGAGGCAGACAGGCCAAACTGTAAGAAAGTAAAAATTGCATGATTACATAGTCCACAGTTTCAGCAATGTTATGTCGCAGTTACTGAATGTTTAAAAGAATGCCTCATGCAGTATTTGTTTATTTTTATTTTCCCATGAAAGTTTCATTTACATACTTGGTTGAACAGTGAACCCCACCTCCTTTGTTTTTGCTCATGACTCGAGTAAGTAGTAGACGAGACGAAATTACTATGCCTTAATTCATAGGTGCTGGGCCAAACCCCCATGTCTTGACGCCCCTCGTCGAAGTCGTCCTCGAGACGATTGGCGAGGACTCTCCCAACCTGTGTGGGTTTGGTTGCCACGATAGGTGACACGGAAGAGTAGTTGACTGGTTTCTAGACCCGATTGTGTGACGAGTAAATGGTGCTAAGGAACTGGTCATAGTAAAGCAGAACTGTCGCTCCAGGCGAGGCTCTAAAAGACAAGGACAAATGTTGATAACAAGATGGGCATGTTGCCATTTGAATAGCATTACCTGCCGAGTACTTTTATATAAAGACCAGAGGCCAGATTCCCGAAACATTCTTACGGCAAAAAAAGTTAGTAAATATATCTTACGACAAAGTTACAAACTTTTGAGTATTCCCAAAGCAAAATGTTTGTAAGTGTTGCGCACGTTTCGACGAAATCCGTAACTTGCGCAAACCTTGCGAACATTTTGCATTGGGAATACTCAAAAGTTTGGAACTTTGTCGTAAGATAAATTTAAAAGCTCTTTTGTCGTAAGAAAGTTTCGGGAATCTGGCTTCAGTTTTATTTCAACCACAAAAGCTCAAAGGCGGGTCGAAGTATAAGTCACGAAACCGTCTTCCAGAGTACACTCCAAGATTTGACAAGACAAAGCACATTTCTCATTATTTTCAACAAGGCTGAAAGAGTTTTACGGAAGCTACAAATTTATGAAATAGAACGGCATGCAACAATAAATCGGGAGGTAGAGCTGTTTACCATAATCTCATAAAAATTAAATGCAACAAAGTGGCAATGGCTTTTCTTTTTTTATGCTAACTGTAGCAGGTTTTCAATATGTAAATTAAGAGATCACACACAGTACAACCATCCTGTTGCTAGTTTTACCAACTTAGGAAAATTGGCTCAAACACTACCTTCGTTCCCGTTGTGAAGTTAACGACTCCCATGATGGTAACCTGTGCGAGTAAAATCAATGCCAGTGAAACTATGTGCTGTAATGTTTTAAGTTGTCCTATCAATGTGCACAGTGCAACGAGATTTGACTGGAAATGTGACCACTAATTTTATGAACTGTTAATCACATAGCTACACAGCTGCATTCGAACCTTTAGCAGTGAAAGTGTATGAACACATGCATGCAAATGCTCTTCACAACCAAATGCGCATTTTCCCACACCATGTATTGGGCAATTGTGCAAGAAGTAACGACACTGTGCCCCGACCTCAAGCCTGCGCGTCAGTATATAAACCAACTTAGCTAGCAAACTTTGTCCTCTGCACCAACACGTATGAATGAATTTTGGCACAGTATCGGCATCTTTATCAGAATTACAAACTATGCACAGAGTGTTCTCTTTGCTCGTACTGACAAGAACAAAACCTGACCACTTTTTACACATGCATTTGTCGCAGCTCCAGGGGAATAGATCCACAGCCCGGTCCCTCTGGGAGCGGAAGTGCTGCACGAGAGTCTGCCACAGGAGGCGGTGCAGCGGGCTCCAACGAATGTGCCGTAGAGCTGACGTTGGTGCCGGGAGGCTTCACAGCGGTTCCTGCAGGAGACAGAGAGGCAGCACCAGCTGGAGGGAGCGAATCTCCTGCTGGAGAAGGAGTGCACAGAAAGGGTTAAGTAAGCTGCCACGGCAACGATCGCAGCAGCAACTGCTGCAGAGGAGTTCTACCATCAGTCAAAAAATTACTAGAGGACCAAAAAACTTTAAAAAACTTTAATTGGACTGGAAACACAGCATGCAGAATTGCAAATCAAATTGTCAAAAAAAAAAACAATTAGGAGAAGAGTAAACATTGACATATTATGCTTTTTTTAATTTTCAATTTGAATGTATTTGTTTACATATCACAAAGCCAACACAGCTGCTGAGAAATAAAATTAATTTTACTTGCAACTGTCAATAGATTTCTGGATTCAGATCTGCTATACTCTGTCTCGTCCTACGATGGACTAAAGCCCAATGCTACGGGCCGCCGGGTCCAATCACGAGCCTGTTTGAAACCATGTGGTATATTTGCCATGGGCCCTGGTCCTTCGTCGGGTGAGATGAAATATAACTAAAGCATGTACAGCGTATTAAAAATTGTATATATCAACATTCTATCACAGAGGATAAGTTGTAAAAGGTAATGTTTGACGACTTTACATCATTGGGGGTACCTTGCCAGCACAATGCACTGGTACTCAAGACCATGCGAAGCAGCATGTGCAATATATTGGTATACTTACGCTCAACCGAAGAACTGGCTGATGATGGCGTACCAAGCCTCATTGCTTTCGTCATGACCCGCTGCCACGGGCTCGATGGGAACCTCTTCAGGGAGGACAGTCCTTGGCATGCTGCAGGGGTATGTCTTGGCCAGGTTGTGCAGGACACAGCAGGCGGCAGCGATGTCGCAGCATCTCTCTGCTGCATCCTCAACTCAGCATGGAGGCAGTGGAACCTACGCTTGAGCTGGCCTATCGTCCTGCACAGTGTATAAATAGAGCAAGATCTGTTATCCTTTTGAAGTGGTTTAACAAGAACATCTAATGAGGTCGGCATGTGATGTCTATCATCGCTCCAGCCCATTGAAAACATGGTATTATGCCTAATATTTTATATTTTTGCTGGAATATTTTAACATAGTAATGATATGCAGATTTTGTTAAAGATACCAGTGATGTGATTGGTCCGAGTCATTTTGGCGCAGCTCTTGGAGCAGTCAAAAGTCAATTTTGGAGCAACAAAAAGAACTTCTGTAGCATAAGCACACATTAATTTTTATTCATACCAATGCAAACATTATGTCAAGCTTAATTTTTCAGCCTGTCCAACTAAAAGTCAATGTCTACATTGCCTTCTCACATACATTCAAACCTTTGTTAGCATCAACTGCACAGCAGAAGTCCCTCAAACACAAAACTATAGCGTTTAGTTGCATGGAGAAGCACCATGACAAGGTGACAAGAAGGTGAGTGATGAAGGACAACACAAACTGCTTTGAATGGTTATTTTAGGTACTGAATGCCACTGAAATAGTACAATAACATTGATCACATAAACTGATGTTTCCTTCAAGTTCTAGAGGTTGCAATAAAACTGCAATTTATAATTCAGATAAAAAGCAAAGCACTTGTCATTTGATTATCAACATAAATTACACTTTATCTGTAGAACTTCATAGCAAAAACGGCATGTGAACGAAACTTAAAAGCGATCCCGCTGAACTCATTCAGGTTCTTCCCGAGATTCCATCCACTGCTCCTGTCAATTTAGTTCTAATCTACTTACACCTATAGAAAATTGATAGCTAAACAAATGAGTAGGCATGAATAAATAAACATACAAAAGAGCACATAGAAATGTTCTTGCAATACCGAAGTACCCTTACTAAATCTTGAATTCGAAAAAGGTACCGCTAGGATCTCAAAATCGATCATATTTACGAGCCGAAGTTGTATTCAGCAATTGTGTTGCGTCTCGCTTTGGAGGAGTGCTTTCTGCTTAACACGGAGGTGCGCTGCGGCGAAGCAAGACATGCAAAATTGCGATGCCTACTCCGTGGTGTTTGCTTCTCTGCAGTACACCAGTGCGCGGTGAAAAGCGCACTCAACGACACTAGCTAACCCTCCAGAATAAACAGACGACTAACATGAAAATTATTACGAAACTTCCAGATACTGTCTGTTATTCATACAAAATGTGATCGAATAGTATGGTATTTGAGACGATAATCAAAATTTTTGAAAACCCGAAAACTTGCGTAAGCATATCATAACGGTCCGGCCAGGCAGCGAGGCCCGAGCTATTATATTTTCAGTATTATTAAAGTGACATTAAGTTTTGGCACTATGTTGGAGCAAATTCCTCACATTTTGGTTTAATGTAGCAGGGTAATCACTTTGGGGCAAATGGCACAGCAATCCCATCACTGATATAATAAAATTGTTCTTTGCAAAAACCTGCAAGGAAAATGCAGTTTGAGATAAGCAGTATTTAAGAGGATATGTTTGAATATGTCTGTACTCAAACTGTCCAAAAACAAGACCTGCCTAAGCCAATGTGTAATTTTTTTTTTCACATCGCAAGCATTGCTTTTTTTTCTTTAAGAATTGCTTTACATTTAAGCATTTCTAACAACTGCTATTGTTTAAAAAGTATGAACTTCTAGTAAAACCTTGTAGGTTTATAAACCCAGTCATACAGCACCAACAGGAAGGATATGTTTCAGAGAAGTTTTAACTTCTATTCTGGAGTTCAAGCAGAGAAGAGCGAATGAAATATAATAATTAATGTGACATATAGAGTTAGCTGACAAATGGTTGAATTTTGCGAATTGACTTACTTCATACCCACAAAGCTGGCTAATCTTAGAATAAACATTACAGGCTATGGCAGTAGCTTAGAGCCAGTAGTATAAATAAGGTGGAGTAAAGATACGCCTTCCTTTCCTTGCTTCTGAGCAGCCGTAGCCTTCTATGCAAAAACATAAAAATGGCAACAAATGTAAAGCACAGGCACAACCATATGAAAAGGTTTAGGTGCCTCAAGGTGCCGAAACCCTGAAGCGTCGAACAAGAACGCATAGCCTGGCTTTACCGTTCCACGATGCTCCTCGTTGTGCTATGCGACGCATCGTAGACGACCTCCGGTGCTGATGACGGAGAGAAGAAGGGCGTCATCAGCCATGGCTTGCCAGGTGTAGCCGCTATCTCCAAGCAATAAACCTCGTAAGCACCATTGGCCAGCTTGCCTGACACCGAGCCCTCGGTGAATATCCTAGTCCTGGGTGCTTCCAGGCATCTACAGCACCCGCGACCGAAGGAAACCCACCGACCTCAAAGAAGGCCTGTTGCAAGGCATGACCCTCAGCTTCACCTGGCCACCTGCATTGTAGACGAATTTGAATCAGTCTGTAGCACTATGACATTAACAGCGATGGTATTGTTGTTGTGATCACATGCTTAGAAATAACACACCTATCATTCATCTTCATCAATAGCGAGCAATAAAAACTTTGTCTGCACAATGACAATACTCAGTAGCCGCAAGACTAGCTCAGTAGCACCAAGTGCATAGTTGGGAGTGTAGAAACCAGGCTGTTTATAAATATCTGCACTCCTACATTATTTGTAGTTTAGTTGCATTTGCACCTGCACCAATAATAGGTACTAAGGTAGTCATTTTGTACACTCCAGTTGTTCGTGTAATTTTACTGCTCAGTTCACTGGTCTGCATGTCACGCTCATAACCAGAAAACAAATACCGAGTGCTGAAGCAACACTATTAATGTTCCTTTAGGGAGGTACAGGTATACGGGGGAATCGATACGCTGGCAGATATTCATGCTAGCAAGTCTACAGCTTAAGAAACAAAAACTGAAGGGTCATTGCACAGGTGGTGCGCCGTAAATAAATTGCAGAATAGGTGTGCTGAGAAGACCACCTGCAACGACCTCAGGTATTCACGCACCGAAATTTCTATACAAAGGGTTTCTGAAATAATGGTGATTGCTCATCGAGCGATCTAGGCCGAGGCTTCCTTCTCGGAAAACTGGCATGCACATGCGCCTAGTATGGGGACGCGCCAGATGCTACAAACCACCTACCCTACGAAGTCTCGGGCACGACGTGACAAGGCCAGAGTCAACCGCCTCACAGTCCGCGAAGCAGTGGAGACGTGCAATGGGATGTAGTCCCTGCGGTGATGAGGAAGTTCTCCGTGGCGTAGAACTACAGGCCGACAATGGCCTGCTGCTCTGCAGAGAGGGCGCGGCTGCGAGGCGTCGGCCGCGAGGAACACAATGCCCGCGCGACCGAATCGAAAGCACTCCTGCAGTTTGTCCCCTCGAACCTCTCCAAAGGGTTCAAGCGGTCACGGAACACACGCTGTCGTCCCATCATCACAACAGCGTACTGGGTGAACACGCACTCTCTTCGATGTCGGCGTCGCGTCACAGTCGACATTGCGTCCCTTATCTTCGCCAATCCGTCCGCAAATCAGTTGTCAGTCAGTTGACGGGCGAGTCGGAGGGTCGGTTGGGCAAACGGCAGAGAAGACAAACATTGAAAATCAGCTGATAACTAAAGCGCGAGAAACGTGCGTTGTTGCAAGATACGAGAACAAAACAACGAAAACAATAAATCTATAAAGACCGTTGCCAGATCCGAAATCAACGCTGTAAACTTATGCTGTGTTTGGCGAAACAATAGATGTATCAAAATATGTATGATTTGTTTAAAGTATATATACATATTTGATGCATAAAAAGAAACACTACGATAAGATGTCGGTTTTAATTTTCTTAATAAAGACAAAACTAGCGAAAAAGTTTCTTAAAAGGCTATTTGTTTGCTTCGACCGGCAGGTGGCGGGAGCTACCGCATAATAAGAAAACACGGAGAAATTGTGCATCGAGTTTTGTCGAACGCGGCTAGGTACTCGGAGGTACCTAGGTAGGGAAACGCGGTTACTTTTAACCGCGGTTAGAGTTAACCAGCTTCGAGCAAACGGGCCCTGGTGCTCTGGCGTGCCACCTACCTCCGGGCAATCAGGAAGCATCGCCTGGATGACAAGGCCATCTACTACCTAGATGAGACCTGGGTCAACGCTGGCCACACAAGGTCTAAGGTGTGGAAGGACACTACTGTAATGACACCAAGAGATGCATTCAACAAGGGCCTCACAGTTGGGCTGAAGAATCCTTCCGGAAAGGGAGAAAGACTTATTGTGGTCCATGCAGGAAGCAGTGAGGGCTTTGTTGACGGTGCTGGAGAAGTTTTCCGTGCAAAAAAGGGCAGCGGCGACTACCATGAGGAGATGGATGGCGCACGTTTCGAAAAGTGGTTTACCGAGAAATTGTTGCCAAACCTGAGACCGAACAGTGTAATTGTCATGAACAATGCGTCTTACCATTCGGTCAGGCTGCACACTCTTCCAAGCTCTCGCACAAGAAAACAAGCAATCCAGGAATGGCTCACCAACAATGACATCGTCTGGGATCCAACATTTCTGAAGGCAGAACTTCTGGACCTTGTGGAGAGGGCTAGGTTGACAATGCCAGGTCTTCAGAAATACCGCATTGATGACATCGCTGAGCAGCATGGGCACACTGTACTGCGTTTGCCACCTTACCACTGCGAGCTCAACCCCATTGAGTTTGTCTGGAGCCAGGTGAAAGGCTCCATTGCAGGTGCAAACAAGACGTTCAAGCTGGCAGAAGTTGAACTACTGACTCCAGGTGCTCTACAACAGGTGACGCCTGACGACTGGAAGGCATACGCGAGACACGTCATTGATGTGGAAAACAAGATGTGGGAAGCCGACTGCCTCTCAGATGCTGTTATCGACAGTGTCGTCATTCACCTTGGCAGCGATGACGACAAATCAAGCGACCAGGACATGGACGACTCAAGCGATGAGGACATGGGCTGCGAGTCTCTTTCGTGGTAAAAGGCCCCGATTCCTGCAATGCCATGGACGACCGTCGAAAAGCCGTTCCCCAAGAGACCCTTCCGGGCTCATCTGCGTCTGCTACACCACCCCAGGCTCATCTGCATCTGCTACACCACCCCAGGCTCATCTGCGTCTGCTACACCACCCTGCGACCCCTGTCAGATGGTAAGAGAGCTTGAACTTGCAACATTTATTTTAATTTATTATACTCTCAGGGCCCGAATTCATTATACTCTCCTGGCCTGACAGAGAGGAGTGGAATTATACATCAATATAAATTGAACAATGAAAAGAAAACGCAAAAAAAACACAAGTTACAGAATCGCTATGGAACATTATTCAGAACATCAGTGATGGCGGTTTTAAACTCCGCAGCGTCAGTAAGTGAGACTACGGGTGCGGGAAGGCGATTCCAGTCGACGGAGGTCAGGGGTAGGAAGGATGCATAAAAGGTGGAGGTGATGCAGTAGGGGATTCCTACTTTTAGTGGATGGTCGGTGCGCGGCGATATGTATGATGGTTCTGAAAATAATGAGATTCGAAGTGCTGGGTTAGAGTAATAAATCTTGTGAAATAAGCAGAAGCGAGCTATTTTTCTACGAAAGGAGAGGTTCGGCAAATTTAGAGACGCTTTCATGGAGGTGACGCTGGCTGTACGGTGATAGTTAGAAAGTGTGAAACGTGCGGAGCGATTTTGAATGGATTCAATGAATGATGCTAGGGTGACGCCAAGTCCTGACCGAGTCTCGGTTTAGTGAGGTTGAGATTGTTGCTCAGTGTGTGCTAACATTAGCTCAATGTGCTTGTTTTGCAGAAGTGTGGGGGGGCCCTCGCCGCTGCCTGCCCTCATGAGGCCGTCCTGGTCTGTTCTGTGTCTGCTACACCACCCTTCTACCACTGTCAGATGGTGAGAGACGATGAACTTGCAAAATAGTTCCTGACCGAATCTCGGTTTAGTGAAATTGAGATTGTTGCTCAGTGTGTGCTAACATTAGCTCAATGTGCTTGTTTAGCAGCTGTGGGGGGGGGGGGGGGGGGCCCTCGCCACTGCCTGCCCTCATGAGGCCGTCCTGGTCTGTTCTGTGTCTGCTACACCACCCTTCTACCACTGTCAGATGGTGAGAGACCACGAACTTGCAAAATAGTTCCTGACCGAGTCTCGGTTTAGTGAGATTGAGATTGTTGCTCAGTGTGTGCTAACATTAGCTCAATGTGCTTGTTTTGCAGCAGTGTAGGGGGGTGCCCTCGTCGGTGCTTTTCCTCACGAGTCCGTCCTGGTCTGTTCTGTGTCTGCTACACCACCGTTCAACCACTGTCAGATGGTACGAGAGCTTGAACTTGCTTAATAGTTCCTGACCGAGTCTCGGTTTAGTGAGAATGAGATTGTTGCTCAGTGTGTGCTAACATTAGCTCAATGTGCTTGTTTTGCAGCAGTGTAGTGGGGTGCCCTCGTCGGTGCTTTTCCTCACGAGTCCGTCCTGGTCTGTTCTGTGTCTGCTACACCACCGTTCAACCACTGTGAGATGGTACGAGAGCTTGAACTTGCTTAATAGTTCCTGACCGAGTCTCGGTTTAGTGAAAATGAGATTGTTGCTCAGTGTGTGCTAACATTAGCTCAATGTGCTTTTTTTTTGCAGCAGTGTGGGAGGTGCCCTCGTCGGTGCTTTTCCTCACGAGTCCGTCCTGGTCTGTCCTGCGTCTGCTACACCACCCTTCGACCACTGTCAGATGGTGCGAAGGCTTGAACTTGCGAAATTGTTCCTGACAGAGGTTTAGTGAGATTGAGATTGTTGCTCAGTGTGTGCTAGCGTTAACTTAATGTGCTTGCTTTTGCAGCAGTGTTGTCATCTTATATACACGAACTCAACTCTGCTACGTCACGCTGCGGTGGTGGCGCGTCGGGCACACTTCCGGTCTGGGGCGGTGGGCAGAAGTCGTCTTGCAAGACATGCATTCCTCTGTCCTTTTGGGAGCAACCAGACAAAAAACCTAGCTTCTCGTCAAAATGCTGCGACGGAGGCTGTACCAAGAGAGTCTGGGAAGGTTTGAAGATCAGTTTTCATGTGCTTCTGTCCCCTCCGTTCGTCCGAGAATGTGGATAGTAGCCGTGAAATGGGGCAAACCAGACGCTGTCGAACTACGACTGCTTGTGCGGGCAACACTTTGTGGTCGCCAGATGTATTTGTTTTGTTCCAACATGAACGAGAGAAAACCGCCAAGTTGTCCGGACCACCCGCAGATTCAGTGTGTCTTCAAATTCACACGACCGCCTGATCGTTCGAACTTTCGTCTGCTTTTTGTCGTCTGCTCGTTCAAACAAAAGCTGCCCGTAAACCAAACATTGACCCGGTAATTGCGATAAGAAGTAAGTGCAGGCCTCAAAACACTTTTGAAGGATGGTTGGGGTAAGTAGGCTAAGTGTAAACAGTAGATACAAGAAGTAGATGTTGATCATTGTTACCAGTGGCCATCACCGACTTGTAATGCCCGATTCTACTTGCGGTTTTCAGTATCGACGTCCACTATCTCAGCTACAATCCAAGTTTTTGAAGCCCGAGTGACGTCGCGACTGAAAATAGCGAGCAGAATCTCGTCGTGGGAGTCAGGCTTTAGCGCCCATTCTGCGGCGTCCACGTGAAATGAATCGCCGCACGTCACATTATTCACTCGAAGTTTTGCGGTGTAACGAGCCCCGTTAATTTTGCTGAAGCCGCTCAAGTAGTCGGGCATTGTTAGGAGGACATAAAATCAACAATTCCAATGCGAAAAAGAGCACGGGGACTCACACCTACGCTGACAACAACGCAATTCAATGGTTTGTTTATGGGCGACGGCGAGCTTCTTGCCCACCGCGCATGCGCAGCGCCGGTGGGAAAGAAGCTGCAATTTCTCACCTACAGCTGAGAGACTCGTCGTCCGTTGAGGCAGACCAAGTTGTAGGCTGTATAAAATTACACACAACCCAATTTTTTTTATATACATTGCATTATTACGTTTATTAGACAACACTGAGAGTCTTCATGGTAGGGGCTTTTGCCTTTCCACGATGCGGCGTCTCTTCAGAGCCAAATAAAGAAAATATTTTATCATCTGAATGAGCATCACCTAGGTCTGCGGTCATGTATCACCGCTGTGAGGTGCAGTCGTACTGCACCAGATAGATTTCTTGCCTACAGGATAAACCAGTGTCGCTTCGCACTGGCAGACTTGCACTAACATATATTATACTTTGCTTTTTGGCTTGTTTGTGAATGTACCTTTCATTAAAATTGTTTTTATTATATCCTGCAGCAGCCTGATCTCTTTTGATAGGTTTTACTGTTGACACTGAGAACTAAAATATACACAATTTCTACTCGATCAACCTCCACAACATCGTGACTGCTTACGGAATGCGAGCAACATTAAATTCGGTTTCAGGGTTACACGCATGTTTTGAACTTCCCAAGGTTCGAGTTTGAATAATTGGGGCCAACATCGCAAGGTCCGAATTCGCACAGTTCGAAGCTCAAGGGGGCCTTCGCACGTTGGTGCCGTCTCGGAAACGCTCCTGGATTCAGAAGCCTGTGGTCACCGGGATCACGGCGGACGAGGTGGTAAACCATCGTAGCCATTGGAAAAGAAAACATCCACTGACAACATGTCTGGTTGCGCTGTGAAGCGGAGATTTATTCGTCGATGCCGCATAGTTTTTGCGGAATTGGAGAAAAGAAAAACAGCTTCATACCGCCGTGCGTGGTTCGTCACTCGCTCTCCGAGAGCTAGTGTTGATGAACGTTCCCCCGTCACGTTAGGAGTTCTTGTGAAACGCACGCAGGGTTTTGCAGCAAAAGCTACGAATTAAAACACTCACTTTGCTTGCTCTGCCGCTTTAATTTACCGATATATAAAACCCTGGCCTGCGCGTTCTGCATGCGAGCAGTGGAGCATGCGGCGCACTTCCAAGCAAGCAAGAGTGTTTTGGTTAAAGTCAAGGTTTGATTGTTAACGCTTACCTGAATTGTTGAGTGACTTAAAACGTTTATGGGTTTCTGTGTGCCACAAGTTAAGCGAAAGGCTTCTGCGGACCCTGCTTCTACTCGACGGGTAAAGCAGCGCCGGTAAAGCTATCCGTGTAAGCCTATCCCACACACAGAAAGGCGACGAAACCGTCGCGCGTCGATCTCACAACTCCAGAATGCTCCAGCGTTCCGTAATAAGCGAAGAACAGTACACAAAGTCAGGTATGCTAATCGAAAACAGCAGATGAGATCGGCTCATCTCCAGTGAGCCCGCCTAAGCCTTCCTGCCAGCGCCATTGCAACCCGCGCACTGATACGCGCTTGAGGAGCAAGCTGACGTCACTTCTAAACATGCGCTTGATTGGCTCTGGCGGTCCGTAGCTTTGGCTCGGGGTCCAACGTAAGGTGAAACGGAGTATAGCAAGGCGCGACTGAAGCGCTAACAAGGCGGGGGCTGCTAACAAGACGCTACAAAAGCGATAATCGCGCGCCATATTAGAACTAAGTCACGCGCTAGGAAGCGCCACACGAGCGCTCTTTCGAGCACTCACGTGGCGCTGGCTTAGCGCTCCGCTATATGTGTGAACAGGCCCTTAGTCCTCCCTTCAGTCAGTGCTGACGCTCGGGACATTGCTGAATGATGGCTGTCAGCTGGCCTAGCCTTGCCTCCATGACGCTTATTTGAAGGTAGCAACAAATTGAGTGGTCGATCATGCTGGGTTGTTAAGAACTGAGATATAGTCACGGACAACTGCCACGAAACCGAGTTTTTGCGCAACATTGTCTTTATTTATTTTTAACCACAGACTGTTGCGTGTTTCTAGGTTTTGATATTAAACATTTTTAAAGGTTCCATTTTCTGGGCGGTTTTTCGTGTCTCTTCGAAATTGCGCCTCAAAAAAAGACTGCTCAGTGATCAGAAACTGGACGACTTGCCAACGACTCATTGGGGACCACTGGGAAAGTCAGCGCGCAGTCTCGTTGTAACTAGAGGAAAAGAGGTGATCACCGTGCACACATTTGCACGGTGTTCAACTTTTCGCTGTTATTTCTCCGTGGTCAGTGAGGCAAACCTTCAAAGACGATGATTTTCTGGAACACCCAATATGCAACGAGCTGTGCATTGAGAGAATATCAAATTTCCAGTTTGCTTATGACAAAACAATGATTTTGTTTTTCAGATACAACTGGGTTCAACCTTTAAGAAGTCCTTCTTTTGGATCTATTTCTAGAAAATAACGAATTACGCCCAGCAGTTCCGTGTGCATGGTCTCCCTCATTAAGAGACCGTGCAACGTAGGGACGTGGAGGCTGCTTACTTTAGATTCTACATAAAAAAAAAGAAATAAAAATATGAGTGCGCTTAGAGAATATAAAGCAATATTGTCACGAGTAAAACAAAAATATGAACACTCGAAAACTTAATATTCGTGTTGAATAAGGCGAATATGTGCCTCAATCTAAAAAAGAAAAGGCACAGTACGTCCCGGAACATTGGTGGATAAGCAAATAACTGGATGCAGACGGCCACGGCTACTTTTGTAGAGATTATATTAGCTGGAACATTTCATACAAGAACATGCGATAAGGTCCCAGATTGCACTGGAAAGTTCTAGAAGATCAGTGAAGGATAAACGATAGCCAGGCTTGTTGGGTTCAGAGCTGTCACCTCGAAAGCTGAAATCAAGATATTGATCGCTATTTACTTGTGACCCTTTTTCGCTAGTCTGAGCTTCAACTCAGACACACACGCGGCAATAGTATCCACAGCCTCGTAAAAAAAATAAAGTGACCTACTTTTATTGAAATTGAGGGAAAAAAAACAACTCGCAATGTATGTCTAGAGGTAGGGTTATTTATATTTAATATGAACTCAAACTTCTAAACCCGAGCGATGCTTGAAGCCGTGCCTCAACCAAAGCGATCTGCGGCGTTTTGAAGCTGGTGGATCTTTGCTCAGCTGCCTCACTTTAATGTAAGTGTAATTATCAAGGATCAAGTTTATTTTGCCCATAACGACACAAGCTATAAAATAAAAGAAAAACAAATGTCGCGGAGAAATTTTACAGCAAGTAACTTTTCTACAGTTTATCGCTTGCAAATATGCGAGCGCACCCGGCTAGATGCTTTTCAACGCCGTGTACTGTCTGGGACCTTTGAATACTGCATAGCTAAAGCATAAAGTACAATTTAATGTTAGATACTTTTCAAAAGTTTATCAATCAACACTGGCGGTGGTCATATTTTGGGCACCGCCTCGTGCGTGAAACTGCAGCGCCCTAGAAGTTGGGTAGTGGGCTCACCGCCCTATCTTCCCCGTGTATTGCGCTGAAGCGGCCGATGTCGAAAACGACGGGGGCGCAGCAGTAGATTCCTCCTGAAACTTCTCCCGCCCGCTGCCCGCGATTGATAAGAGCCATAAGAGCCGCCTAGCCAACCTGGTCTGGCCAATGCGCGCTGGAAAGTTTCAGGAGGAAACGCTTACAGCGCCACCTCCGCGTCGACATCAAACTCTTCAGGCCAAGCCGTCCCGTGAGCCCCTTACAACTCTCTAGGGAACTGTAGTGAAACGTATTAAGCCCAAGTTTACGCCGAGCGCTGACGCAGTACTTGTGTCCAATGCATGCTCAAAGATGATGCCCAAAATAAGGCGGCCACGGATAAGCGACGCAGCAGCTTTTGGACGTTTTATTGATTTATTTGGAGCCATGCATTTAGAAATATGTATCGCTCTTTGTTGGAGACAGAGTTTGCTGTCACGACTGTAACTTGATGATGTTCTCAGAAATCCAGACAGTGTAGGCCGACACCCTGACGTAGATGCCAGGAAACTTGCCACAGACCCTGCCGCCCGAGACAACGCCGACCTGGATGAATGGACCGCTTTTCCCGCTTTCCTTCTGCACGGCTGGACCGCCGGAGTCACCCTATATACAAACGCGACATCGGTGCTTTGTTTGCATTGTACTCACACGAGGTAAGACAAACTGCATGTTATACCGACTAAATTGCTGACCTACATGAGCTCATGCCATCGCCCGTGTAGTTATCATTAGGATGTTAATTTGTGAGATAAAAAGAGCACCAACCCGGCCACTATTTTTATGAATATGTCC
This sequence comes from Ixodes persulcatus, assembly GCA_013358835.2. NCBI lineage: Eukaryota > Metazoa > Arthropoda > Arachnida > Ixodida > Ixodidae > Ixodes > Ixodes persulcatus. The sequence continues at coordinate 6,543 of JABSTQ010010633.1, read as the reverse complement.
TACCAAGTGTATCAAATACTATAGGTTCATGTGTGCATTTTATAAAATTATGCTCTGCGCAAATTCAGTTCACCCATCCAGTTGGGTCACCCTCCGCATATTTTACCAATATATCCAAGTCATGCATAACGCTTTGCTTGAAAAGGTATCATTGGATTTAAAACAACATCTAAATATTAAGCTTGAGTCAACTAAATGTGCTTGCTTGCGGTTAGATATGCCACTCTGTAGCCCGTCATTTAAGTAATGAGCAAACCCTCAAAGGCTTCACTTGCGAGTTTGATATTTCATTCAAGAGAGGTTCGAGAACCCTCTAATAATGGAATTTGCGCGAGCCAAGCTTGAGCCTCCCAGACGTCTCTCACCTGGCACGAGTCCTTTCCGGGGCTTCCGGCGCAGAACAATATATTGGAATCAAAACGGTATTCATCGTCACAGGGTCTTACAGGAACAGATACAGCGAGCAGATGCGGAGTGTTAGGTCCGCCTGAAATAAGAACACTCAAGATTAGATTTCCCTTTATATCCAGAAAAAAGTGTATGAGAATATATTGTTGGCTTTTATATCAAAGGTTAGCAAAAATATAAATACGTCAGATATGCCTGCCAAGAAATAGCCACAGCAGGCCGAACATCTCCCTTAATTTAACCGTATTGTTAATTATTCCGAAAAGCTATCGATAAGAGTTCAAAACATTGTTTCAAGAAACTGTATTTTACAGCTGCTGATGCATTTCGTTGCCTCTCGTTGTGTGCAGGACACTGTGGAAACAGCAATCACACTTGTCAATACAGCTTGGTGTACCTTTCATGAGATAGAATAAATTCGTGGAAGGCAAGGATCCTCAAATACCTTTACCCGTAGAGTCTTAAGGAAACACCAGACTCGGGAAACGATTGAAGGATTTTGAGCGTTCAATCATTGTTGGCTCGCAACCTGAAAAACTGTTCGTCCTTTGCTTCATTTTTAATTTCTTAATCATCAAGTTTGTATCTGCTGTATGTAAGGTTTCTGAAAAAATCTACATTCTATGAATGACGAAAATTATTGTTTACTTTGTTCCAGCGAAAACGAAAGACTGCGTCGAACGAAACAATCACAAGTTGAACGATTAATGACAGTGAGCAATGGGAAAGCGAGCTTTTTTTTAAAAAAAAAGGCCCGTCACGGAGAACGGGCACTGGGTGAGACGTGCTTTTTTCTTTTGCTTATTTTATTAATCTTCATCAATAGATTGACCGACAGTCTTATTCACAGGAGTAAAATGCAGTTGCGACACATGAAATGAACGAATAAAAAATCAAAATTAACGAAGCGACATTTCTTTCTCCTTTGCCATTCTCCAATAAATTAAGTAAATGTATAAACGAGTGAGCGAGCGATTAAGTGAAAAGTGTAAGTGACAAATAATATAAAAATTGCATTTAGTATACATTAAAACGAACCGAAAAGCCAAACTTTCCTTAAACAACGCTGCTGATATGACACACAAACAAAAAAGAAATACACAACTCCTGGAGGACAAACTGTTGCCTATAACGCCAGCAAAGCAAAGCAGAAAGTTAATGCAAATAAAATATTCCAACGATATCAACTATACCAAACGGAGCAGCATAGCTTGATCAAAAACGCGCGAGCAATCGTTTGATATAGAAATAGTTCATGCATGCAAAGATGGCACTAGCGCGAGCTGCCGCAAAGTTGCAATAACTTGTTTATTATATTTATAATTAGTAAAGCTAAACAAATGGTTTGAATTACAAATTTTCTGTGCGTCACCAAACGGCACTATTTAGGTAAATTATAGAAATATTTGGGGCGAGTGGGAATCGCGGTGGTCCACTAAAATTACCACTCGTGCAACGGGCGCCATGCTGGTGGTGCAAAACCACGGAGGGTAATAGACGGAAAAAACGCCCGAGCGCGTTGTCGCACCACTAGCCTTGCGCCTGTTGCAGGAGTGGCAACTTTAGCGCATCACCGAGTTGCCCATACGCCCCAAATATTTCTAAAATTAGTCATTTGATGGTTTTTGATGACGCTCAACAAGTGTCTGATTGAAACAATATCTTCATCTTCAATAATTAAGAAGCTAAAGAACGGACTTTAGTTAATTCGCAAACTGATCATGTCGATTATCCCCTATTTATGCCCCACTGGACCTGGGCGTATACTTCACCTACAAAGATCGTATTAGTGTAGGGGATTTTAACGGGACGCCATTTTGTTGGACATTGTTTGCAGCGCATTCTCAAAATGATGATCGAGGACAACTTTGCCTGGCACTTTAAAAGAAGCCAAAAGTGCGCCGCGTGCTTTGCTTTGATCGAGGCTCAAGTTTCGCGAGCGCACGGGTACCGATATATTTGGCTTCACTGCTTTCCAGGAATGCACCAGTATGCACGTTCAACGTCCATTCGACACAATCACAATCATTGTTTTTGTAAGACCATAACTGGAAGCTAATTCTGAGCCCACGCTGTGAACAATGTTAATTCACTTGGGGTCCCATGAACTGCCATAATAGACATTTCCAAAAACGGGCGCCTGGCCGGTTCCATTTTCAATGTTCGTACTTATGGTGCGGGATTTGCTCGCTTTCTGAAGCGACCAACTTCCGCGTGCTGGGCTGAGAAGTTGAAATATTGGAACTCGTTGCTCTCGTTACTCTCGTGCAGGGGGCGCGTCCGCAAGACGCGACCATGTTAAATGCTGGCTGCACCATCCAGGCGATACGACCGTAAATGCAGTGCGTCCGATTATGCACGTGCCATGTTCTAATACACACATCTGTAAATGCACAACAACAAAACGTATAAGAAAAAAAAAATATATATATACAAGCAATAAAAGAATTAGGCAGCTCGCGGCCTCAGCGTCCCATCAAACATCCCTTTCAGCTTTATTATCGGTATTGCTTTCTTAAAGATATACTGAACCAAAGAATTTAGTGTCCATAATAAGTGGCGCACGTTCTTTCCACGAGCTAGCAGCCGCAGGTGTGCGCGAGCGCACGCAACGAAAATGACGTCAAAAATCTCCATTCGCGCATAAGAGGACAGTGAAATGCATGGGCTTCGGGCCAAAGGAGAATAAAGACAGACTTTTCATCTCCACAAGTGAAAGCTACGTGCTTGTTAGACCAATTAATCGCTTACCTTTTACACCAGACACCACCGTGTAGATGAAAAACTTGTCTTTATTCTCCTTTGGCCCGAAGCCCATACATTTCACTGTCATCTTAACCGCGAATGGAGGTCTTTGACGTCATTTTTGCTGCGTGTGCTCGAGCACACCGGCGGCTGCTGGCTCGTGGAAAGAACGTGCGCCACTTATTATGGACACGAAATTCCTTGGTTCAGTATCCCTTTAAGGCCGGTTCACACATTCAGCGGATCGCTGAATTAGCGCTTCCAGCGCTTATGTGGCACCGACTTGCGCGTGACGTAGCGCCTGGTTAGCGCTTCAGAAGCGCTCCATCAGGCGCTCAGTTAGCGCTTCAGAACCGCTTCTGTAGGCGCTCGGTTAGCGCTTCAGCAGCGCAGTGTAAGCGCTCTCACGCTCCTTGTGCCGTGCTTGCTGCTGCGGAACAAAGCGTGCACGGCGATTCCGTTGTTGCTCTGTTTCCTTTGGCATTAAAAGAAGAGGAAGTAAAAGAGCCGCTCTCCAAGCAAAGAACCAGGAACACGATTCAAAGTCATGGACTCTGAGCGACTAATTGATTGGGTACGACCTCATCGCGTTCTCTTCAATATCCGTGACCCTGGTTTCAAAGACACGCAGTTAAAAATAATCACCTTCGAAAGAGCTCTGTGTGTCGGTTCCTCAGCTTGGAAACAAGGTTCGCCGGATACCCGTCGGTATCTGGGTGGAGAAAGATTTCGCACACCAAAGAAGGCTCTTCTGGGCGTTAAGTCGTCCACCCACCTATGCACTAATTGAGTATGTAAGAGCAATTGTCGCGTTTCTATTTCAGCGTCCCACATGTCGGCCGTGGTACTGTTGATGCACACCCAACCACAGGAACCGAAACCGCAGTGCACGCGCTAATCCGCAGCAATAACCGCCGTACAAGAAGCGCCATATGAACGCTCTTTGGAGCGCTCACGTATCGTTAACTTAGCGCTGCGCTGCATGTGTGAACCGACCTTTACACAGCCTCCGTGAGCACGTATGTTCCACTTTACATGATACCGAAGCCGATGCTGCTTGTAAAAACATGTTCCCTGAACGATGCTCGCACTGCACGAACGGACGTACTTGGCAGGGACACTGAAAGCTCGGAGCTCGTTCTTGTAGCCCCCCCCCCCCCCTCTTCCCCCAACGCTGGCAGTTATACTGGAACGGCTTATAAAAAAAATTGAGATATTCCACTCTGAAAGTGGATGGCCAGAGAATAGGTCTAGCTCGCGACACAGACGTGACACAGAATTGTGAACAAAGGTATGAACACATATATTGTCCTGATCGGTGATCATCATGACTAAAGTTATGCACACACATTTATGGTTGTCTCGATCCGCGGTCACTATTTCGCGTGCGCGACTATCCCCGCCCTGAGGAGCTGGAGGACACTAGGCACGCGCGACTAGACCTCGACCCGGCGGTAAGCAGACACGCGCGACGGGGCGCCACCTCGAGAGCGAAAGGAAATGAAACTAGGCACACAAGCGCTTGGAACGACGACAAAGAGAGGGCGGTGCGAGCGTAGACATGGCAGACGCGGGTCACATAGAGGCAAATCTTTGAGAAAAATGTATTTTCTACCTAAGGGTCTACTGATCTTGAAAATGGTGCCTATAGATAACTAATCTACAAAATAGAACTACTGCTAAATTACCCAAGCATCAAGGAGAATGCAGGGAATGGTGTTCCACGCGCCGCGCGTGCCGGCGTCTGCAGCAGTAACTGTTCTAAAGCAAAAGCCTAAAACAATTGGCATCTTGCACGCACGAGCGTCAAGGCTTTATTTTGGTTATTTACTTGGAATTTTTTCCACGTGCGGCGCGTTCGGCGCGTGCGGCAGTGCGAGCTTGGAGGTTTCGTTGACGAACATGAGACATCCACGAAACCCTAGCCATAAACACGTTCGCTGAAATAAAAAAAGAAGAAATTACAGCGGGGAATTTTAATGACGCATGTTCGAAACGCGAGCCACAAATATTTGATTTTGCTCGCCTGGAGGGCTGCTGAAAACTTGTGAGCTAGACGCCTATAGCTTTCAAGTTTTTTTCTTTTTTTATGAAAATTTAAAGCTATATTGGGTTGGAATGTTCATAACTTTGCAGAGGTGTACAGGTCCTAGCCAGGCCCTCATATACTCGCACTAACCGCCACTTATTCAGAAGCATCGCTGATGCGGTGAAACGGCGAGAATAAAAGGGACTATTTTTTTTTTCAGCTTAGCCTTTGCAAAGCTTGATCACGTAATAGTGGGATCGAAACCACCAGCCTGACGACAGTAAACGGGGCTCATGGATTGGCCACGAAAACTGCATGCGCACCCTACGTTGGTTCGTAACTATCAACGGACACTCGCGTTTTTGCTCCTGTCCAACCACCGCGGTGATGAGAATAACCGAACTCTAACAATGCGAGCTGAGCACGCGTTTTCTACTTTGTCAACCTTAGCGCGCGGTTAAAAATGAACCTTGGCGGCATAGGATAGGCACCAGGCCACGTGGTGGCATGTTCTGGCTCCGAGTAGAGGGCATAAACGATGCTCATATTGCTCTAATTATTTTGGTGGCTGCAATTGCCTAGAAAGAAAAGCTAACCCTATTAAAAAAACAATATGAACAGCGTATTATGGATATTGGTAAACAATATCCTTTTATTGTATTACAATACGATATGGATAGTGTATTGGAAAACATTACATTTATTGTATTGTATTACAATAAGGTTTTGTTATGGGATTCCAATATGCATAATACGCTAAAAATATTGGAATCCCATACCGCATAAACCCTTATCGGATACCCATTCGTCGTATGGGGATCCAATAAGGGTTTAAGATTCCAGTGTACTTAGCGCATTAGGGATATTGGTATCCAAATTATTCTATCGGCTACCAATAAAACTATATACGTGTTGGAAAACCACGTTCAGCACGACATTTATTTGCATGCAGTCTGCTTGTGTGTATTTCTGAGTGATGAAATAAAAAAATGTTGCTGTTGTCAAATTATGAATAAAGAAGCCAAACACCGGGCTTATCCATACCAAATATATTTCACATATTCCTGAAATGGAGGATCCAGCATTTACTGCAAAAGAAAGTTAATTGTTTAGGACCCTCATTCAAAAGCTTGAAGTTTGAAAATAGAGTGTGGAATCCTCACCTTTTAATGAAAACAGCACCTGCTAGCTGCAGCCATATAGAAATTGCAAGTTAAAAAATTTGTGATTATTTCGCGACAATTCAATTTCTCACTAAGCCGGATAGATTCACAATTATGTCTGCGTTGATTGCGGAAAAATAAGCTTCAATGCCATTGCCCCGGGTCAGTCTGAGCTCGGTCAATCAAATATACGTATCC